>CAWVQM010000605.1:0-28931 GCA_963932345.1 Ophion ventricosus
GAGAGAGAGAGAGAGAGAGAGAGAGAGAGAGAGAGAGAGAGAGAGAGAGAGAGAGAGAGAGAGAGAGAGAGCGAGCGTGAGGTACGAGTCTTGTTCGCAGACTCGCGACCCTCTTGCTATTTCTGAGTTGCTCGCTCTTTCATCCTCTTTCTCTCTCTCTCTGTCTCTCTCTGTCTTTCTCTCTTCTACTCGGTGCAGTCAATCCCACCTCTGCCACGGTACACCTCGGCCACGTCACTGGGGCAATGCACTCGCGATGACGTCACTGGCCCCCGACGCAAAGCGTCATCGACAAATTGGTAGCTCTCTTAGAGCGCGAGAGGGAGAGCCATTAACCCGGCTAACGATCACCGTAATCTTCATACTCTCTCACTCCCGCGTAACCGCTTCGATTGCCTCTCAAACAGTTTGGCCACTCTGCAGCAAGACAAAATTGGCATTATTTGGGATTTCTTTTTAAGCGAAATAATCCAATTAATCAATATTCCGTGTACAGATCATTATTGTGTTATTAAGGGGCCAGTCCACTTTGGAGCCACGAAAAAAAAGGCTATTTTCGCGATTTTTTTTTTTGAGGATTTTATAAAAGATATGAATATAAAAGTTGTTGGGCTTGATAAATAAAGTCTTGAAATACATTTAGCAAATTAAATAAATATTTTCTTAGTTCGAACGATCTTCATTTAATTTAAATATAATTACTTGGAATAAATAACCTATATCACTTTTCTCCAGGAAATATTAAATGAAGTAAAAAGTTCTGAGCATTTTTTCGCTTTATTTCGACGATGGAATACCATAAAATAAATCGGAATTACAAAATAGGGCTTTTTTTATACACGTAATTGACTATACAAAATTATTTTTTCACAGCGAGACATGTCAAAATGGCGACTGTGCAGCATTTTTCCGATGACGTCTTTATTTCTGGAAGGTCAACGGCCGGACCAACAGCTCCTATAATTTTTGAGTTATGATGAGACACTAAAGTTTTTTCGATTATATATAAGAATAGCTATATAAGTACGTAGGATATTTTGATATATTGTTTTTTGTCAAAATGGCGCATTTCTAAAACAAAAAGTATAAAATGCCATGAGAAAATCGTCAGAAAATTATTTATAAAAAAAGGAACTATGCAATATAATAAAAAAATCCTACGTAGTGCCTTAGAAAATGTAATTCTAAATATACAGTTAAAATTTCAAGTGAATCGGTTGAAATTTGTTGGAGTTATGAGTCCAATCGACTTGAAAAATGCAGTTTTGAGATAAACGCGTTTAAGGGGTTACGTGGGTTTCGAAGCCGAAAAAAAGCATATTTTCTCTATTTTTTTGTTAAATATAATATATGAAGTATTTTATTTAAAATGTTAAGCACATAAAAGAGCAACATTTCAACAATATTTTTAAAAATTTCCGAAATTCAGCCGGTGGGATCTGGTTTCCGAAGACCCTTAAAAAAAAAAGTGTCCTCGTGGTGGTCAGGATAAATCATGATAGCTTTATCTGAAATTAACAAACCAAATTTTTTCTATCAGTAGATAAGCATAGCTCGTGATTGAACGAAGGATTTAAAAAAAATTGAAATTTGAATTATTGGCAGAGTTGTATGCAAAATAGTTCAATTTTTGGTACAATTTACACTACGTATAGCATTGTAAAATTAGTTGTAATCGAAAAGAAAACCTTCGTCCAATCACTAGTCAATGCCATTTTCAAGAAGTGTGCAAAATTTCAATAAGATCGGTGCATTAGTTTTTGAGAAATCGTGTCCACCGACTTCAAAAATAGTGTTTTGAGAAAAATGCGTATACCTGCGTCGCTCCTGGCCGGTCTTTCCCATCGGGGTGAATTCCCAAAGGGTCTTTTCCTAGACTGTTACTCCGATTGACCTAAAACATTGGGGGAATATTCTAGACATATTGTATTAGGACTTGGAATTAATTCGTAGCGTTTTTTTAATGAAAAAAAAAATTTATTTTAATTGAAAATAAAAAAATACATTAATGAAAGTATTGCCCATCGCTTTGTACTACTTTTGACCATCTTTCGGGCAGGGTACGAATACCGTGTCGGAAGAACGCCTCGTCTTTAAATGCAATCCACGAATCGACCCATTTTTGACAATCTTCGTAAGAAGTGAACTTCTGCTCAGACAGGCTATGAGCCATCGAACGAAACAAATGGTAATCTGAAGGAGCGATATCTGGAGAATACGGCGGGTGGAGCAGGACTTCCCATTTAAGTGTTTCCAGAAATGTTTGTACCGGTTTTACGACGTGCGGACGAGCATTGTCGTGCAGAAAAATGACTTTGTCGTGTCTTTCGGAGTATTCCGGCCGTTTTCCTTTCAATGCACGGCTCAAGCGCATCAATTGCTGTCGGTAGCGATCCCAAGTTATGGTTTCATTCGGTTTCAGCAGTTCATAGTAAATCACACCCCTCTGATCCCACCAAATACAGAGCAGGAGCTTAGACCCATGGATATTTGGCTTTGCCATTGATGTTGATGGTTGGCCGGGCTTAACCCATGACTTTCTGCGCTTCGGATTGTCGTAATGGATCCACTTTTCATCACCAGTAACAATTCGATGCAAAAAACCTTTTCTTTTCTCCCGTTGAAGCAGCAGTTCACATGTCAAAAGACACCTCTCAATGTCCCCTGGTTTCAATTCATATGGGACCGAATGTCCTTCCTTCTGGATTATGCCCAAAGTTTTAAGACGTTTTCCTATCGTTGATAAGTCAACTCCCAATGATGTAGACAATTCTTGAAGTGTTTGAGATGAGTCTTCATTGAGCAATGCCTCCAACTCATTATCTTCAAATTTTTTCGGCTGGCCAGGTCGCTCCTTGTCATCCAAGTCGAAATCACCAGCTTTAAAACGTGCAAACCACTTCCGACACGTTTGCTCAGCTAGAGCATGTTCACCATACACTTCCACTAAAATACGATGAGCTTCAGCAGCACTTTTGTTCATATTAAAGTAATGAAGTAAAACTCCCCGCAAAAACACTTTATTCGGCACAAATGTTGACATATTCAATAAATTATAAAGTGTTGTTACTTACGATTCAAAAAGAGGTTATGTACAGCAAATGACATTCAATGATAGCTGTTTCACGATAAATACATTACTGTCGGTAACAACGAAATACTGTACTACCTACGCCATCTCTTGTAAAACGCTACGAATTAATTCCAACACCTAATACTTTTAGATAATAAAATTTAAAAAGTGGTTTTTTGAAATTTTCAAACCCACGTAACCCCTTAAAGTTAGTAGAAAGTTACGACATGAAAGAATTGCGCCAGAATTCGAAAATCTAGTACTTAGACATTTTTCACACCCATAATCTTTTTGAATATCATTTTATAGATACTAAGGTACATTTTTAACGAAAAAAAATCGATTTTTGGAAAATCCTAGAGTAGCCTAAGGCCTTAAATGACTTCTTTATTCCTGCTTGAGTGAAAATTAAATCAAATGAATCGATCATTTGGCTTTGATTATTTTAAATCGATCGTCTAGCGCGGGGCCGGATGGGGCGGGGGTGGCAGGAAGTTTTAGTCATCCCAGTCCCTCCCTGGCTACGCCAATGTCGAGTCTTGCTGATGTTCACTTGCGAGTAAAAGAAAAAATGGCGTAAAGCCGGATGGACGATGTGCGCAACGTCACAATTCGCACACGTGACGTATGCACGCCTTGAACAGCAGGCCACCCGCTGATCCCTCTTTCGCCGTAGTAAATTTATATTTAGATATATATATAAATATATATATACACACATGCTCTGTCTCCGTTTGTCTACGTCTCTCTTCTTTTCCTCTCGCATCCGCGATCTCCCGCTATTTTCACGTTTCTCGCGCTGCGGATCTCGTGGCGGCAAATGCGACGATCGAATACGGTGTATTTTCGTTGGAATAGTTCGTGTGTGCTGCAAGAAAAATAAAAAAAAAAAAACGGGTGGCAACCCCCGGGGAGGTCCGCACGAATTCGTACATTTGGAATTGAGCCAGGATCCGCAACAGTGGTGACGAAGTGTGTGGAGATGTGAAGGAAAGCCAAGCAAAAGCCGGTCGTACCAATGTACGGCAAGTCCCGAGCTGGCTGAACACCCTGATACATCTTTCATGTACGGAAAGCTCATCTACAGAAAACTGGCAATCGCCAGTCGCGTTTACGCTCCGTTGCGCTCTCTTCCTATCGCTTCGTTCGTTCTGTTATCACACGCACACTGCCAAAATGCCGGACTGTGTCTCGTCGAGGCTATTGTTCCAGATCATTCTTTCCCTAAGCCAGGCTGTTTGCTTGGCACATCGCAATTTCACCGGGTTTGGCTGCGTTGTTTTTTTCTTTCATTGAAGTTGCGTAGCATTATGGCTTTCGATTGGATCGGGCTTTGGGACAAAATCTGACGGGTGGATGTTGCCTAAATGCTAGATTCAATAGGCAGAGTAGTCGGGACATGCCTTCAGGGTTGTCTGCAATCCGTACTATGGATTCTTGCGACATGACTTCAAGGTTGTCTTTGATCCGTGCTGCAGGCTAGTTGTGCGATGCCTTCAAGGATCTATTTAATCTGTACTATACAGGCTGCACGCAACATACCTTCAAGGATGTCTTTAAGCTTTACTGCAGACTACATGCGACATGCCTTCAATGCGTGCTGCAGAGTAGATGCGACATATCCCGTGCAGAAATATTTTCATGGATACAGTCCGATTCGGACTGGGATCCTGGTTTCTCGATCGTCGTCCAGTGGGATATCGGATCAGATCCGGGTGCGAAATGTAACGCTCGCAAAGCGGATTCCAGCCAGGATCCTAATCCGGTACTATTAAGGCCTTAGGCCACTCTAGAGGCCGAAAAAAGGGCATTTTTTTTTCAGCTAAACCATAAAATAAATCGGAATTACAAAATAGGGGCTTTATTATGCACGTAATTGACTATACAAAATTATTTTTTCACAGCGATACATGTCAAAATGACGACTGTGCAGCATTTTTCCGATTACGCCTTTATTTCTGGAAGGTCAACGGCCGGACCAACAGCTCCTATAATTTTTGAGTTATGATGAGACACTAAAGTTTTTTCGATTATATATAAGATTAGCTATGGAAGTATGTAGGATTTTTTTGATATATTGTTTTTTTGTCAAAATGGCGCATTTTTAAAACAAAAAGTCTAAAATGCCATAAAAAAGGAACTATGCAACATAATAAAAAAAATCCTACGTTGTGCCTCAGAAAATGTAATTCTAAATATACAGTTAAAATTTCAAGTGAATCGGTTGAAATTCGTTTGAGTTATGAGACCGGCCGACTTGAAAAATATATTTTTGCGATAAACGCGTTTAAAGTTAGTAGAAAGTCACGACATGAATGAAGAGGGGTTGCGCTAGAATTCGAAAATCGAGTACTTAGAGATTTTTCACAGCCATAATTTTTTGGAATATAATATTATATATTCTAAGATTTATAGGTATTAACATTTATAGGTACATTTTTTATTTAAAAAAATCGATTTTTGCAAAAATCCTAGAGCGGCCAAAGGCCTTAAGGACTCTAGTCAGAATTCAAATAGAAACTATGCATAGAATCCAGGCTAGAATCCCGAACTTCTAGAACAAGATCTAGTTCGATATCGAATCGGATCCCAGGGATAAATGTAAAAATCACCAGGAGATACCGATCCGTATCGGCTGGAGACGCTGGACGTTTTCTGAAATCATTTATTCAAGGATCTGAAAAAGATTAGGTAAAAATTGGTGCTACAGTATAACTGTCAGAACTTGTATATTTTAAAACAGAATTTCGAACAAAATTCTTTACATTTAATTTAAAGATTCGAAAAAAACAATATATAGACCTTGAAAGAATTACGTTTCCTGTAGAAAAGTTGTATATCTTATTTATTCTAATTAATTATATTTTAATTTAATTGAGATCGTTCGAACTAAGAAAATATGTATTTAATACGTATTTGAAATACGTATTCCAAATTCTTGCCACCACCTCTCCGCCTTGTGTTACGTAGTGGACGCTATCTGCATTCTGATGAGAATACGTTTTCTAGATACCCTTTCTATGAGGATATCCGTATCATATCTCGATCGAGATCCAATCGGAACTTGCGTATTCCTAAAAAAATTCTGCACGAGATCTTCAATGTTGTCCTTAATCTGTGCTGCAGGGTAGCTGCGACATGTCGTTAGGATTATCTTTAATGCAGGATTATCTACAGGGTAGTTTCGACATGCGATTTAGATTGTCTCTAATGCGTCCTGCATTGAAGCCAATCTACATAGTTTCAAGGTTGTCTTTAATCCATGCTGCCCAGAAGTTGCGACATGCCTTCAAGGTTGTCTGTAATCCGTACTATGGGGTACCTGTCACATAGCTTCAACGTTATCTGTATTCGGTGCTGCATGCTCGTTGCGACACGCCTTCAAGGACGTCTTCAATCCGTACAACAGACTACACGCGACATGCCTTCAAGGTTGTATTTAATCCGCGCTGCAGGTTCGTTGCGACATGTCTTCAAGGTTGTCTTTAATCCGTGCTGCCGGGTAGCTGTGACATGCGATTTAGATTGTCTCTAATGCGTACTGCATTGAAGCCAATCTCCATAGTTTCAAGGTTGTCTTTAATCCATGCTGCAGAGAAGTTGCGACATGCCTTCAAGGTTGTCTGTAATCCGTACTATGGGGTACCTGTCACATAGCTTCAACGTTATCTGTATTCGGTGCTGCATGCTCGTTGCGACACGCCTTCAAGGACGTCTTCAATCCGTACAACAGACTACACGCGACATGCCTTCAAGGTTGTATTTAATCCGCGCTGCAGGTTCGTTGCGACATGTCTTCAAGGTTGTCTTTAATCCGTGCTGCCGGGTAGCTATGACATGCGATTTAGATTGTCTCTAATGCGTACTGCATTGAAGCCAATCTCCATATTTTCAAGGTTGTCTTTAATCCATGCTGCAGAGAAGTTGCGACATGCCTTCAACGTTGTCTATAATCCGTACTATGGGGTACCTGTGACATAGCTTCAAGGTTATCTGTATTCGGTGCTGCATGCTCGTTGCGACACGCCTTCAAGGACGTCTTCAATCCGTACAACAGACTACACGCGACATGCCTTCAAGGTTGTATTTAATCTGTGCTGCAGGTTCGTTGCGACATGTCTTCGAGGTTGTCTTTAATCCGTGCTGCCGGCTAGCTGTGACATGCGATTTAGATTGTCTCTAATGCGTACTGCATTGAAGCCAATCTACATAGTTTCAAGGTTGTCTTTAATCCATGCTGCAGAGAAGTTGCGACATGCCTTCAAGGTTGTCTGTAATCCGTACTATGGGGTACCTGTGACATAGCTTCAAGGTTATCTGTATTCGGTGCTGCATGCTCGTTGCGACACGCCTTCAAGGACGTCTTCAATCCGTACAACAGACTACACGCGACATGCCTTCAAGGTTGTATTTAATCTGTGCTGCAGGTTCGTTGCGACATGTCTTCGAGGTTGTCTTTAATCCGTGCTGCCGGCTAGCTGTGACATGCGATTTAGATTGTCTCTAATGCGTACTGCATTGAAGCCAATCTCCATAGTTTCAAGGTTGTCTTTAATCCATGCTGCAGAGAAGTTGCGACATGCCTTCAAGGTTGTCTGTAATCCGTACTATGGGGTACCTGTGGCATAGCTTCAATGTTATCTGTATTCGGTGCGGCATGCTCGTTGCGACACGCCTTCAAGGACGTCTTCAATCCGTACAACAGACTACACGCGACATGCCTTCAAGGTTGTATTTAATCCGTGCTGCAGGTTCGGTGCGACATGTCTTCGAGGTTGTCTTTAAGCCGTGCTGCAGAGTAGCTGCTACATGCCATTAAGTTTGTCTCTAATGCGTACTGCATTGAAGCCAATCTACATGATTTCAAGGTTGTCTTTAATCCATGCTGCAGAGAAGTTGCGACATGCCTTCAAGGTTGTCTGTAATCCGTACTATGGGGTACCTGTGACATAGCTTCAAGGTTATCTGTATTCGGTGCTGCATGCTCGTTGCGACACGCCTTCAAGGACGCCTTCAAGGACGTCTTCAATCCGTACAACAGACTACACGCGACATGCCTTCAAGGTTGTATTTAATCCGTGTTGCAGGTTCGGTGCGACACGTCTTCAAGGTTGTCTTTAATCCGTGCTGCAGAGTAGCTGCTACATGCCATTAAGTTTGTCTCTAATGCGTACTGCATTGAAGCCAATCTACATGATTTTAAGGTTGTCTTTATTCCACGCTGCACAGAAGATGCGACATGCCTTCAAGGTTGTCTGTAATCCGTACTATGGGGTACCTGTCACATAGTTTCAAGGTTTTATTTACTCCGGGCAGCAGGTTAGTTGCGATATGCCTTCAAGGTTGTCTTCAATTCGTACTGCAGGGTAGCTGCTACATGACATTAAGGTAATAATCTTGCCAAGGCGTTTTTATTTAGATTTTTTTTTAAATTTTTGAGTGCTCATTCGGGACACTATTAAATGATTACCTGCAAATTTTCAAAAGGATTCAGCGTTCCCTTTTCGAGATATTGGCAATCAGAGATTTCATGGTTTTACACGTGTTCTTATGGGGAGCAGTGGAAAATTTCACATTTCACGCAATAACTTCGAAACTTTTATACAGATTTTTTTTTCAATTCTCAAGTATAGAGGAATATAAGGCGAAGTGGGTAAAAAAAAATCATGAATTTTGACCATCTAGTTTTAGAGATATAGCGATTTAAATAAAGCAATGTCTAGCGACGCTAGCGCCACGAAGCGACTGGAGCAGACTAGAACTAGATTACAGTAGTGTGTGCATATCCGTATACGCAGAGTATTTACGTATTAGTAGCCGGGATGGATAGTGTGTTACAAAAGTGAGGGCTAGGTAAACATTATTTTAAGCGTTTTCATCATTACTTTATTAATTTTTACATCCCTATAAGATGTAGAACCTACATTATAAGAATATTTTGCAATATTTCGAAGCTTTCATCGATTGAGCGGAAACTTTCCAACGTGACTGTGGCGAGACTACTACCTTAAGATTCTCTCTAATGCGTCCTGCATTTAAGACTATCTACATGGATTCAAGGATGTCTTTAATCCAGGGTGCAGAGAAATTGCGACATGCCTTCAAAAATCCATGCTGCAAAGACGTTTCGACATGCCTTCAGGTTGTCCTTAATCCGTGCCATACCCTACACGTGGCATGCCTTCAAGCATGTCTTCAATTTGTACTATACGCTCCACACGTCATGCCTTCAATGATTTTCTCATTCTGTACCAAGACGACACGCAACATGCCATCAAGATTGTCTTTGATGCTTTTTGCAGGATAGTTGCGACATTCCTTCAAGGTGACTTTCCACACAAAACGGCATCAATCTTGCGCCCAAGTTTTCTCGTAGATGGATCACATATGGAGCGTCGATATACGCTCTCTTCGGCTCATCAGAGCGAAAGACGTATCCATTATTTTTTTTTTCCGAAATAACAGCGTTTCGTGAGAAAAATTGGACACGCGTAAACATCTATTTTGCCTCAAGAACTTTCGGTGTGCCAAGCATCGGGACGTGAAATATCCGGGACGTTGGAACAGCGACGCCAATGTCAACAACTGCAACGTCTGCTGACCATTCTGTGACTCGTTAATGTCGTGTGTTTGTACATTGCTTCGGATTTGCCAAAGACTGCAACGACGTAACAGATTCAATTGGGAATACGGTTGTTCCAGATTTGACGTCATTCACTGCTATATGATATCCATTTGGTATAGGCGTTTCATCCCTTTAAATGAGATGAAAAAAAAGCCCCACCGGTTAAGGAACTCATCTCTTGGGGTCGATGGAAGTTCTCTCTCTCTCTCTCTCTCTCTCTCTCTCTCTCTCTCTCTCTCTCTCTCTCTCTCTCTCTCTCTCTCTCTCTCTCTCTCTCTCTCTCTCTCTCCATCCTTTACAACCTTCAACCCACGCAGCTGTCTCTTACCGCAGTTTTCCATCGTTTTATATCTACTTCAGCCTCACCCTCCGCCCCCCACCCGATCCTTTCAACCTGTCTCTCTCTTTGCCTTCCCTTAGTTCTCTCACATTTGCAGATCCACCCCCAGGTCTAGGATAACTGGCTCAGAGTACATTCACCCTTGATTTTGAACCTTACTACGTGCTATCTCTCACTTTCTTTTCCACCATCTTACCTTCAAACCTCTCAGACCTTTGCCTACCCGCGTCCGTGTAGGCCTTCAGACCTTACCTCGGCAAGCTACCGCGCGTTGATGAACGAGGGGTGGCATGTCCCTCGAGAAAAAAAACGATAACGAGACGAGACTACTCGAACGACACAAAGCGAGTGTCCTCCAACTTTTTTTTCTTTATTTTTCGGTCCTTCGGATTCTGGTTGATCAACTTGTCTTTTTTCTTTTCTGAACTCATCAACATGACAGCAATGACGTTCGAGCAGATGATCGTTATAGATTTTTTTTTGTCCAACAGATGCTGTTTTGGTCTTCGCTATCTGTTTTGGCAGAAAATATCTGCCTCGGACATCAAGATTTGTTTTGGCTATGAAAATCTGTTTTGGCTATCGGGATCTGTTACGAGTTATCAACATCTGTTTTGGCCATCAAGATCTGTTACGGCTATAGACATCTGTTTCGGCTATCAATATCTGTTTTGTCTATCAAGATCTGTTTTGGTAGTGCAGACTAGTTCAATAATCGCATCAATTTCTGCCATTCTCTCCTACGTAACATTCGATGAACCGAAACCCGTGCAGAAATGTAACCAGGCATTTGGCACTTTGTGTCGGGCTCTAGCCAGACTTGCCTCGTCTCGTTTACCTGACCGGGCGCTTTTATAAAACAGACTGGAAAGATCACAAAATCGTTTTTTACGACTTACACTCTATGTTTGGAAATTACAATGTTCTGGCTGGAATACATTGCGAGCAAGTACAATTTCAGGTAAGGGATACCCGACCAGAGCATTGACATTTCCTGAAGAGTGGAGCCCGGCTCCACTCTTCAGGTGGTTGGAGCGGTTCAGTTGAGTCAAATAACTACTCATGAGTTGTCTTCAATAAACCTAAAAAAAATGCATGCAAGGTACAGATTTATTCTGTTGATACTAAGTTTTCATAAAGTATATAATTAAAGGAGAAAATTATGCATTTTTATACTTTGATTAGGCGACAAAAAAACTATTGTGTTACTATCACCTTGAAAAAGTATAACATGATTGATGATTATTAAATGAGAGTGGTAATCTTTTATTAGATTAAAACGATAAAAAATATTGAAAAGATTAAAACATTTTAAAGATTCGTAATCTTTTATCAAACCTTGACGGTTAAATGAATAAAGATAAAACATTATATATTGCATGAATACGGGAAAGGAATATAGGTTTATGACATAAAAGTGCGGTGAAGAAAAGTTAAATTATTTTTCTTTTTTTTTTAAACTAACAAGGCTGTTATTTGGAACAAAAAGAAAGGTATCGTCGTGCCTTTCATTAATGCCTTAGGCCACTCTAGGATTTTCCAAAAATCGATTTTTTTTTGTTAAAAATGTACCCTAGTACCTATAAAATTATATTCCAAAAGATTATGGGTGTGAAAAATCTCTAAGGACTCGATTTTGGTATTCTAGCGCAACCCCCCTTCATTCATGTCGTGACTTTCTACTTGCTGTAAACGCGTTTATCTCAAAACTACATTTTTCAAGTCGGCCGGACTCATAACTCAAATAAATTTCAACCGATTCACTTGAAATTTTAAATGTATATTTAGAATTACATTTGCTGAGGCACTACGTAGGATTTTTAAATTATATTGCATAGTTCCTTTTTTATAAACATCTTTCTGACGATTTTCTCATGGCATTTAAAACTTTTTGTTTTAGAAATGTGCCATTGTCACAAAAAACAATAAATCAAACAAATCCTACATACTTCTATGGCTATTCCTATATACAGGGTGTCCCAGGACGGAATGTCATCCCTGAAATGGAGGGTTGGGGGTGAAATTCTGAGTCGATTGATATAAGCATGTATGGTTCCCAGATCAACCCCTGAATTATTATTAATTTTTAAAGACGGGGCAATCAGGCGCGCCCGATGAGCGGGCTTAGTGTAGTGGTGCCTGGCGGACCGGTGCCTGGCGGAGCGGTGCTCCTACCGTGCTCCGCCAGGCACCACTACACTAAGCCCGCTCATCGGGCGCGCCTGATTGCCCCGTCTTTAAAAATTAATAATAATTCAGGGGTTGATCTGGGAACCATACATGCTTATATCAATCGACTCAGAATTTCACCCCCAACCCTCCATTTCAGGGATGACATTCCGTCCTGGGACATCCTGTACAATCGAAAAAACTTTAGTGTCTCATCATAACTAAAAAATTATAGGAGCTGTTGGTCCGGCCGTTGGCCTTCTCGAAATAAAGGCGTCATCGAAAAAAAGCTGCACAATCGCCATTTTGACATGTATCGCTGTGAAAAAAATAGTTTTGTATAGTCCATTACGTGTATAAAACCCCTATTTTGTAATTCCGATTTTTTTTTTATCGTTTCGCTGAAAAAAAATCACAAAATATGCCCTTTTTTTTGCCTCTAGAGTGGCCTAAGGCCTTAACAGGCGCGATTATTTATGTATAGATAACCCTTCTCCTCAACTGCAGAATATTATAAGATTCGTCTAATGAAAACAAAGCCATTAAATTTTTCAGAGACTGGATCGTGTACCATTTTTTCGTCTCTCTATTGTTTTATACTACCAGATGAAATTAAGTCACAGATTTATCAGGAATAAATAAAATATTTATTTATTAGACGATATTAAATAGATCTCGATTTAAATAAATAAATATATTTAAAATAAATAATTTTAATAATGAAATGCAATAAAAAATATTTGATTTCACGAAAAATCTAGTTAATTCAAACGAACAAAAAAATCAAATAGACGCATCTAGTTAATAATAAAAGAATTTTTCTGTCATCGTGCCTTATCCATCGACCGGTTTATTTCTCATGGCCCTGTCAGTACACTATGACTTTTCTCGTCATTTCGTGGCGATTTTCCGATTCCATTTCTCGTCAATTCCTGATCAGTTCCCGAAAAAGGGAACAGCGGATCAGGGCCTTGCGTAAGACCTTTCACAAGATTAATCCACGTTGGAAGGCCTGACCATGACCTGATATAATCTCAGGAAGGCAGATAAGGAGCAATACTATTTCCCAACGGAAACTTCCACACAGGAAAAGCCTGTCGCGCGTAACAATTATTGGAATTGCGATCTTCTGCCACATGTTTAGCAGCCTGTATCCAATACGAACGATACATTATATAGCATGCGAATGCGGGGGAAGAAAATTCCGGAAGTCTGTCGATCGCCACTTCCGACAGGGTATATTTCCGCTGAGAACTTCCGATTCGCTTCTCTCTCTCTCTCTCTCTCTCTCTCTCTCTCTCTCTCTCTCTCTCTCCTCTCTCTCTACCTCTTCATTTCTCCTCGTTCGCTATATATTTCCGACATGACCCAAGTATCGTTGTTACCTCTCGAAGCCTATTGCTCTTTCTCTCGTCGACCACGGAAATAAGTCTGTCCGTGTTACGGAAATAGAAGCACATAATTGAGTCCGTCCGGTATACGAGGAGCTAGAACGGACACGGTTGATTTTTCTATCTTTTTTATTTTTTTTTTTTTTTTTTTTTTTCGTTCCGGTACACAAGAAAAGCAGCGTGGATCGAATATAAGTGGCGGTAGCCCGGGTCACTTTATCTTCGCAGTCAAGATGTTATTTTTACTACAGACGTGTACCTCACGAACATGGCGCGTGTACTCGTGTCTTCTTCACGACGAGCTCTTTCTACCGGCACTGTTCTCTTCCTGTCAAACGATCAAGGGTGACCTTGACCCAAGTTGAACGTAGAATGATCGCGTAATTAGCGTGTCTCTTGCTGCTCCTTTGTTTGTTTTTAAATCCTTGCCGTCGGTGTCTCTTGAGACTTACGTCTCGACGCAAATACGGAGACTACGGACGGCTAATGAGAAAGCTCGTTTTAGGTAGTAGTCTCGTGAAGGCGTTTTTCTATGGATTTTTTTTTTTTTCATAATGAGCCCCTTCAGGACAATATTAAGTGATTGTGTGCAAAATTTCAGAAAGATTAGCCCTTTCGTATTTGAGATATTAGCAATGAAAGATTGCACAGTTTTGTGGTGCACGTGTTCTTATGGCGAGCAATGGAAAATTTTACGATTCACGCGATAACTAAGAAACTTTTTTATGGATTGAAAAAAAAAAATCTTAATTACAGAGGAACGGCGAGGTTTGTCGAAAAAAAAAAAAATTATGAATTTTGACAATCTAGTTTCAGAGATATAGCGATTTAAGGCCTTAGGCCACTCTAGGATTTTCCAAAAATCGATTTTTTTTTTGTTAAAAATGTACCTTAGGACATATAAAATTATATTCCAAAAGATTATGGATGTGAAAAATCTCTAATTACTCGATTTTTTAATTTTAGCGCAACGCCTCTTCATTCATGTTGTGACTTTCTACTAACTTTAAGGGGCCAGTCCACTTTGGAGCCACAAAAAAAGGCTATTTTCGCGATTTTTTTTTGAGGATTTTGTAAAAGATATGAATATAAAAGTTGTTGGGCTTGATAAATAAAGTCTTGAAATACATTTTAAAAAAATGTTAATTCATTTTTATTCATTTTTAAGTACAAAAACTATAGTTTAACGTAACGCCTCAAAAATAGGTGGGCTAGGTAGCTCCATCACAACTCGGCAACGGCTTGTCTGAAACAAAAAAATCAAAGTCCATTAGATTCAGTATGACAGCAGCTACAAAATGACCCTCGGATATAAAGTTTTATCAAAAAATAAAAAAATGGCAGATGAAAAACGAAAAAAGTAAAAAAAAAACGCGTTTTTTTTCGCAGTTTTTCGCAAAAAAAAGAGTAAAAATCATAATTTTAAAACCATCGAGGGTCATCTTGTTGCGAATCATGTTTACAATATGTGGTTCAAATTTCAAGAGAATTGGTCTATTAGTTTTAGATATACGATGGAGCTAGATTTTTAAAACGTTGTTTCGAGAAAAACGCGTTTGAAGTTAATACTATGAAAAACTCTTACCTAAACTCAATCGGCAATTCCTGCACCGTACAAAATCCCTTCTGATTGCTCATCATCGTCGATTTCTTCAAATCTTGCTTGCTTTCGTTTGGTTCTGGTCTCTTTTGAGCACTCAGAACTGCGGCGGTCTGCAGAGCGAAAACGCTCGTCATCGCGATTGTCGGCGCATCCGATGGCGATCGGGCCGAGTTTGACGCACATTATTTCCATTATTTTAAGCACTGGACGAAATCCTCCATTAAAGACACACGCGGAAACTTTGCAGGCAATGTCTACGATTTTTTTGCCGTTGAACATGTGTTTAGGTGCCATATTCCATACGCAGTTGTTAAAACTTTCATTATTGTTTTGCGTATGGCCACCTAAACACCTTTCGAGCAGTTCGGGTTTGGTGAGATCCTCGTAAATAGGTTTTAAAACTTCCCGTACTTTCTCAGAAAGGGCAGGAGGATGTTTGTAATGTTGCTGAAGTGCCTTAGCTTTGAGGTCGGCCGAGCGCGCTATACGCTCAGGTAGACGAAATGAGGTCCTGACGTTCAGGTAAAAAAAAAATACTTAGAGAGCTCGGATTTTCATAAAATTTTGACACAATATTTCTGAATGTAAGTACTTTCGAAAACAGTTTAAAAAAAATCGATTTTTTGCAATTTTCAAAGTGGACTGGCCCCTTTAAACGCGTTTTTCTCAAAACTACATTTTTCAAGTCGGCCGAACTCATAACTCAAACAAATTTCAAACGATTCACTTGAAATTTTAACTGTATATTTAGAATTGCATTTTCTGAGGCACTACGTAGGATTTTTTAAATTATATTGTATAGTTACTTTTTCATAAAAAATTTTTTTGACGATTTTCTCATGGCATTTTATACTTTTTGTTTTAGAAATGCGTCATTTTGACAAAAAACAATATATCAAAAAAATCTTACGTACTTGTATAGCTATTCTTATATATAATCGAAAAAACTTTAGTGTCTCATCATAACTGAAAAATTATAGGAGCTGTTGGTCCGGCCGTTGACCTTCCAGAAATAAAGGCGTCATCGGAAAAATGCTGCACAGTC
This sequence comes from Ophion ventricosus, assembly GCA_963932345.1. NCBI lineage: Eukaryota > Metazoa > Arthropoda > Insecta > Hymenoptera > Ichneumonidae > Ophion > Ophion ventricosus. Next base: position 16,247 of record CAWVQM010000605.1, read on the forward strand.
GCCATTTTGACAAGTATCGCTGTGAAAAAATAATTTTTTATAGTCAATTACGTGTATAATAAAAGCCCTATTTTGTAATTCCGATTTCTTTTATGGTTTCGCTGAAAAAAAATCACAAAACATGCCCTTTTTGCCTCTAGAGTGGCCTAAGGCCTTAAGGAGTTTCGATACCAAAATCGAAATGGTGGTGGGCGATTGAAATTTATATCACCGAGAAATTAATTTAGGATGCATTGACTGTCCAAAAATCAATCAGTTTTACAACATAGTTTCGGAGATTTTTAATGTTCGAGTTGAACCTTTATCCATTTTGTAATGGATAAAGGAATAGGTGTAGTAAAAAGAAATCCATTATTTTTGTCTTCAATTTCATGCAAAAATAATGGATTTCTTTTTACTACACCTAATACATACATCTCTGAAGCACCAGTTATAGGGCTGTAGGCCCAAAAACAATAGTGATAAGCCGATAAAAAAACTAAGCAAATCGTGATCGTGTAGCTAATCGCCAAACTCGACCGTTCGGCGATTAGCTCCAAAACATCTCCATATTGGGTACAACATAATCGAGGTAGCGGCATTTCTTGCTGCTATTTTATTCAATGAAGGAAATTCAGCTCTACTCATGGTTATGAATGAACTACAAATCGTAGTTGGCAGGCAAGGCTAGGGATATGCCGATCAAATGCATCAGATGCGCGTTGTTCGGCAAAATAGAAAAAGTTTATTAGAGACAAATGAAGCTCGAAAAGCTCGTAAAGAGGAAATGCTAGCTTCAAATGAGTTGCACGAGGAAGAGGAAGGACTGCTTTATGGTGCTGGAATCGCTAATTAATCGGTAAGACACTTTATCATTTGATTAAACACATTGGACTTTGAGTTTTCCGTTTGTGAAACTTTAAACGTGTTTTTCTCGAAACCACATTTTTTCAATTTGCGGGAATCATAACTCAAAAACTAGTTGATTGATCATCTTTAAATTTGGATCACGTTTACTTAATATAATTTATTAAAACATGAACCTAAAGTTGGAAAGATTAGATTGTTTAAAACATATTTATTATTGCAAAATGGCGGGGGAAAAAAAGCAAAAAATCGATTATTTTCTTTCAAACACGTTCCAATATTCAATTCTCGATTTTTCTTTTCAAAATGTAGGTTCATGTTCTTAAAAAACATCTCAAGAATGTATAAAAATTTGTTGGACTATTTCAGATGCGAATTGCGAGCTGCACAATTCCCGCAAATCGACAACGGCGATGAGGAAACGCCAAACGACATTTTTTTCAATTTGCGGGAATCATAACTCAAAAACTAATTGATCGATCATCTTTAAATTTGGAACACGTTTACTTAATATAATTTATTAAAACATGAACCTAAAGTTGGAAAGATTAGATTGTTTAAAACATATTTATTATTGCAAAATGCCAGGAAAAAAAAATGCAAAAAATCGATTATTTTTTTTCAAACACGTTCCAACATTCAATTCTCGATTTTTTTTTCAAAATTTAGGTTCATGTTCTTAAAAAACATCTCAAGAATGTATAAAAATTTGTTGGACTATTTCAGATGCGAATTTCGAGCTGCACAATTCCCGCAAATCGACAACGGCGATGAGGAAACGCCAAGGGACACAGAGGATTACACCTCAATTGATGCATGAAATAACTTGAAAAAATTACCAGAGATGTATGAAAATATGAATAAATTATTGTCAGAGTTGCGGAAATTTCCGTTTTTTTTTCACAATAAAAAAAAACCAAAAAATCATCTATTTTTCGGTATCCTAAAGTGGTTGCTCGCCTTGCACCTTTGTGAACATTTAGAAAAAATAAAAATCCACCCTTGCTCATCGTAAACCATATACGAGTTGTGTAAATTAAATAATGAGACTGGCAACGTAGCGTTCGATCTGGCAACACTTGGGACGCGGATCTCGGAGGGGCGGCAAGTGAACATGTGATACGCCTTCGGTACGAGTGTGATCTCACTAGAGTCATTTGGTTGTCCATAACGATTTGTTTTCGTGGAACAGTTTGTCGTCGTAAATGAAATTTGCGGATATTTTCACTAACATATTCGTGATCAGCGAGTCAAAATACATGGGTTCACGAAATTCCAAATTAATCGGTGGTTCAAATTATTCATAAATCTGTCAAGAATTTTTTCCACCTACGCTGCTTGTTAGAAGTCTGAGATCGTCACCCAAAACCAAAAAAAAAAATCATATATTCCCGCGTGTTCGAGGCACCCAATGCGAAGAAATAGTATAAGCATACACATATAGGATATACTTGTCGTTTACATTACACAGAAATTGAAAATAAAATTCGAAACTACAAGTTTCTGCAAACCGATCCTCATCGCGCCTTCCGAGCTGAGCTGATAGAAGCTTGTTTAAAAGTTGCTGTTGCTTGCTGTGAGTACGATATATTTTGTCGACACAATTACTAAGTAGGTATATGTCAACAGACTTCGTGAACGAGCAATCACATTCACCGGAACCATCGAATTTACTGAAGTTATGTGTTCTCACTTGTGGTTTTAACGGTGTGGTTTTCATTTGTTTGTGCTACAATGCGACGAAAAAATAAGGAGCTCGGCGTTGAAATTAGATCACAGGTGTCTGTTTTAAGAGATCTGAAGTGATCCCTACGAAAAATTGCTTGCAAAGTTGAAGATTTCACTAGGCGCCGTTATTCGAGTCTTGGACAGGAAGGCTCAAACTGGCTCAAACACGACTAGAAAAAGGACCGGTGCTCCTAGAAAGACATCAAAACGTGAAGATAACTTTATTGTGACACATTCCAAGAGAAATCGAGAGCTAACAGCTCGAGAAATTGCAGCCGCGTTGAACGGAACAAGGGCAGAATCAGTGTCATCCAGGACGGTGGAGCGACGTTTGTGTGATGCCCGTCTAGGAGGCAAAGTGGCTGTCAGGGAACCTTTATTGAGGAAGGAAAATGTTGCTGACAGACTTAAATGGGCCAAAGAATATAAAAATTGGACAGCGGATCAATGGAAGAACGTGCTTTGGACCGATGAGTCCAAGTTCGAACTTTTTGGTTCTCAACGCCGCCAGTATGTCCATCGTCGGCCGAATGAACGCTTCCTTCCGGAATGTGTGGTGCCCACAGTGAAGCATGGTGGAGGTAACGTGATGGTTTGGGGCTGTTTTGGTGGTAACAGAGTCGGAGATTTAGCCAAAGTTGAAGGAATTGTGGATAAAAACGTCTATCATAGGGTTCTGATGAGACATGCAATACCATCTGGAACACGAATTCTGCGTCGTGGGTTCATCTTCCAACAAGATAATGACCCAAAGCATACTTCTTTGTTGTCTAAAAACTATTTGGAAAAACAAACGGTTCTCTGGTGCTATAAAAATCATGGAATGGCCACCTCAGTCCCCGGACTTGTCTCCGACAGAACTTTTATGGGAAGAGCTCGACAAAGCGGTACGCAACGAATACCCCACCAATCGGGAAGGGTTATGGAAGACCCTATAGGATTTGTGGAAGAAGGTTTCAGCCGAAACGCTGGAAAAATTGATCGCAAGAATGCCCAGAATCTGTGCGGCGGTTATCAGAGCTAAGGGTCGTCACTTCGATGAGAAGCTATTATAGCCAAAATTGAACTGTACGGCACAACTTATCGTATGTTTCATTACTAATGCGCACCAATATTTCGTACTATATTATTTCATGTAAAATACATAAGTCATTTTGTTTTTTTTTGCATAAAAATTGTGTTTTTACTACCTGTTCTCAGACTTCTGACAAGCACTCTATTTGTATCCAATTATTAACATTTTTATTATGTTGCGAGAGTCGTATTCGTCGTGTACCATCGAGTACGCAATCAATGGTATCGCAATGGCGATCGATCTCTAGCAATGGACTAAGGTCTTCCGCGTTGAGGTCAATGTCAAACCTGTCAGATTCGACATCAAGACTTTTCCCATTCTTAGGCTCTACTTTCCTAATAATTATCGCCTTAATGATTATTTTTTTTTAAATTACAAAACGTCATTGGAAGACCGTTTATTGTTTCAGGCACCAAGTTCCTCTGCAGCGAAGTCATTGCACTGATAAGAAGCGAGGTGGACGACATTTGCCTTCAGATCATTAATTTCGAGGACCTGAGCGCACAGCCTTCACCACCATCGGTACCACCCCCTGCCAGCCAAGCGAACAACAGACTCGCCACACGCTGTGAGTTTTGCCATTTGCGAATTATCATCGCACGTTCTTGTCGATACCGCATGCACGAAACTATATGTCACACATCGAAACGTATCCTCAGCCCATTTCGACCCTATGCCCATGGCTTGGAAATTTGATTCCAGCGGGTCAGGTACATTCCTCCAGACTGGAAATTGTCATTTTTGGAGATTTTTTTTTAAAGAATAAATCATCAAAAATATGTAATTCCCTGTCAAAATTTTGCTCTTAAGTGAAGGTTACCGTCTAGAGCTATAAAAAATCCATGAAAACCAGGAATTTATTTTTAATATTAAATAAATACTTTTGGAAATGGATTTTAACGTAATTCTCCTATCAATGGAGAGTAAATTCCAATTTTATTTATTTAAAAAAATTAAAAATGGCGGCTCCAGCTCCCGTCAAATAAAGCCATGCACGGCGTGTTTTGGTCTGCGCGGGGCGCTCCACAACCTTCCCAGTTCATCTTAAATAAAAACGAGTTAATAATTATTAAACTAGACTAAATTTGGGAGGTCTTAACGTTTTTTGTTTTCTGAAAAACCCCTGGATAACGAAATGGCGACCGTTTGAAAAAATAAACCCAATTTCTTTGCCCATTTTTTTATTTGCTTTACAGACGAAAAAAATATTACTAAATAAATTTTTGACAAAAATCGCATCCTGATGGCCCCGCAAATTGAATTTCCTTTCAATTGCGCAGAGATTCATGTGAATCGGTTCATCCGTTGAAGCTATAAGCGCCCCGCGCTCTGAATAATGCTGTTTTCAGAAAAAAAAACGCATTTAAGGTACTACTGGATCGATTTTTAAAAAATCGCTAAAATTCTTGAAAATTTGAGGAATGATAGGTCTTGATAGAATTTTGGAATTTTTTACTAAATAATTTAGTAGTTATAAAAATATGAATTAAACACGGTCGCTTATAGGAAAACAGTTTCTGCAGACGTTAATGGTTGCAAAACAAATGGAACTAAATCGCCGTAAATTCGGCAAAAATTATATCATCAAGATTTAGGATAAAGCGATTGATTGTGCTAAGTTTCAAATAAATCGACTGAGTAATTGTCGAGAAATTAATTAAAGTAATGAGGAGTATCGCCTTTTTCAACGATAAATTAATAGCAATCATTGGAAAACTCAATATATATTGAGTTTGCGGGTAATTATTAATAATAAGATGATCTGAACGTATTAATTAAATTTCAAAATTGAGAATTTTTTTGTTGTTGGACAGTTGAAACAGGTGTACAGTCACTGACAAAACTTCAGTCAAGCACACACCAATATCGTCGAATTTCACGTCGATTATTATTAAAAGTGGAAAATTAACATTTCTAAGTGTTAATTTATTATAAAAAATAGCTATTTGTAAGGACAAACATGTACGACATGATCTAGACTTGTAAATCCACGATTCGCCCATTTTCGACTAACTTTTCGCCCGACGGTCCATCCAATAATACCTTAAAGTTTAACGTTTACGCTGTAAATTCTAAAATACTCTAGATATCACCAAATCTTTTTACCCACGTGTCCTAAACACTTTAAGGGGTTACGTGGGTTTCGAAGCCAAAAAAGCATATTTTCTCTATTTTTTTAAAATATAATATATAAATTATTTTATTCCGAATGTTAAGCACATAAAAGAGCAATATTTCGACAACATTTTTAAAAATTTTCGTCCAAAAATTTGGAAAATTCATCCGGTGGGACCTGGTTTCCGGTGACCCCTCAAAAAAAGTGTCGTCGTGGTGGTCAGGATAACTCATGATAGCTTTATCTGAAATTAAAAAACCAAATTTTTTCTATTAGTAGATAAGTATAGCTCGTGATTGAACGAAGGATTTAAAAAAAAATTGATATTTGAATTTTTGGCAGAGTTGTATGCAAAATAGTTCAATTTTTGGTACAATTTACACTACGTATAGCCTTGTAAAATTAGTTGTAATCGAAAAGAAAAGATTCGTTCAATCACTAGTCAATGCTATTTTCAAGAAGTGTGCAAAATTTCAATAAGTTCGGTGCATTAGTTTTTGAGAAATCGTGTCCACCGACTTCAAAAATAGTGTTTTGAGAAAAATGCGTATACCTGCGTCGCTCCCGGCCGGTCTTTCCCAACGGGGGGAATTCCCAAAGGCTCTCCTAGACTTTTACTCCGATTGACTTAAGGGCCCAGTCCACTTTGGAGCCACGAAAAAAGGCTATTTTCGCGATTTTTTTTTTTGGGATTTTATAAAAAATATGAATATAAAAGTTGTTGGGCTTGATAAATAAAGTCTTGAAATACATTTAAAAAAAAATTTAATTCATTTTTATTCATTTTTAAGTACAAAAACTATAGTTTAACGTAACGCCTGAAAAATAGGTGGGCTAGGTAGCTCCATCACAACTCGGCAACGGCTTGTCTGAAACAAAAAAATCAAAGTCCATTAGATTCAGTATGACAGCAGCTACAAAATGACCCGCGGATATACAGTTTTATCAAAAAATAAAAAAATGGCAGATGAAAAACGAAAAAAGTAAAAAAAACGCGTTTTTCCGCGGTTTTTCGCAAAAAAAAAGAGTAAAAATCAAAATTTTAAAACCATCGAGGGTCATCTTGTTGCGAATCATGTTTACAATATGTGGTTGAAATTTCAAGAGAATCGGTTAATTAGTTTTAGAGATACGATGGAGCTAGATTTTGAAAACGTTGTTTCGAGAAAAACGCGTTTGAAGTTTATACTATGAAAAACTCTTACCTAAACTCAATCGGCAATATTGACACAATATTGACACAATATTTCTGAATGTATGTACTTTCGAAAACAGTAAAAAAAAAATCGATTTTTTGACATTTTCAAAGTGGACTGGCCCCTCAAAACTTTGGGAGAATATTCCAGACATATTGTACTATTGGATAATAAAATTTAAAAAATGCATTTAAAAAAATCTTCAAACCCACGTAACCCCTTAAGGATGTAAATTATGTAAAAAAAAAAAATGCAAATTTTTCATCATCACGAGCGGTAACCTGCCCATAAGAAGGCTCATTGCCAAATTTCAACGAGTCGTAATTGCTCGAAATGAGGGCTAATCAGGCTCGTGGAAGTTGGCGCACTTGCATTCCGCAGCGTAGTACGTTCTCGCGTACCGATCTATAAAGTGGCAGCCAGCTCGTCTGCACAGTACATACGTGTCCAGCTTTTGGCTTTGGTGCTTGCTCGTGTGTGGGTGTGTGTAGGTGTATATGTGTTACCAATGGAAAATACATATGTTTTCCCGTGGCTCTAAACTCAGACCCGCCGTTCGTGATTCGTCCATGCATCAACGCTTCGTATCTGGAGTATTCGTGGTAACTATTTTTAGTTACGGGGGCCGTCGTCGGGGCGCGCTCGATTCAACGTGAATCGCGCGCGCGCGTGATCGCGTATACTGTGCGCGGCGCGCCTAACGTTTAACCCTGACCCGGTAATAAACGTTATACCCTCTGTCGTCGTCTTTCTCTCGCTCTCGTTTCTCACAACGCGTGTATCTCTCTCTCTCTCTCTCTCTCTCTCTCTCTCTCTCTCGACCGCATATACACGTACCGATACGAGTAATTGCGTTTCCTTCTTCACCCCTAACCTCAAAACCGCGCATTCCCATTCTTTCCGCGCGGGAAAACGATTCATTGGAAAGCAGTAAACCGGCATAGTTCACCGTTATCATCTTGAGCAAATGTTCGCTCCTATGGTTCGTTTGCAATCATTGTTTTTATCAAATTTCCAAAGAACGTGATGGGGGCGGGGGGGGGGGGGGGGCACGGAAATCAGTCTAGTGGCACATCAGCAAACGCGGCACATCAAAAGTCAAAACATTGTTAAGGTATTGCTGGATGAATATTTAAAAAATCGCGAAAATTCTTGAAAATTGGGGGAATGATAGTTCTTGATAGAATAATAATAAATTAAGGCCTTCGGCCACTCTAGAGGCAAAAAAAAAGGGCATGTTTTGTCATTTTTTTCAGCGAAACCATAAAATAAATCGGAATTACAAAATAGGGCTTTTATTATACACGTAATTGGGTATAGAAAATTATTTTTTTCACAGCAATACATGACACAATGGCGACTGTGCAGCATTTTTCCGATGACGCCTTTATTTCTGGAAGGTCAATGGCCGGACCAACAGCTCCTACACGGAGAGAATTAAATGTTAAAAATTACCGTGCAGTAGCGGTTACCAGATGACAACCCTGAAACTTCGCTTATTATTACTGAGTAAACACACAGATTTTCACGAAAATAAAATAAAATTTCTTCTTCAGATAGAAAATTTTACCAGATTTTCTAGTAAATTTTGACGTGTAACAAAATACGCAAAACTTAAATTTAAAAAATATATAATATCAGCGAAATTTTACTATGCATTTTATTATTTTATGCCTTTCAAAAATGTCTATAAAAAAGTATCGTCTTTATAACAGTTATTTTAAGATTTATTATAAAATTTAATGAGTGTTACAGGAAAATGTATTGTGCTCTCGGTAAAAATTATCGTGCGCGCTACCCTTCTTGTATAGTAAAATTTTAGCTCCGTATTTGAAATTTTCTGTAACGTGAGTTAAAAAAAACTTGTCGCATACGAATTATTATGCTTTTCTCACTTGTCACCACATTGAAATATATCACGGTAATTTTTACCGTGAAATTCACGACAAAAATTACTTTTTAATTCTCTCCGTGTATAATTTTTGAATTATGATGAGACACTAAAGTTTTTTCGATTATATATAAGAATAGCTATAGAAGTACGTAGAATTTTTTTGATATATTGTTTTTTGTCAAAATGGCGCATTTCTAAAACAAAAAGTATGAAATGCCATGAGAAAATCGTCAGAAAATTGTTTATAAAAAAGAAACTATGCAATATAATTTAAAAAAATCCTACGTAGTGCCTCATAAAATGTAATTCTAAATATACAGTTAAAATTTCAAGTGAATCGGTTGAAATTTGTTTGAGTTATGAGTTCGGCCGACTTGAAAAATGTAGTTTTGAGATAAACGCGTTTAAAGTTAGTAGAAAGTCAGGACATGAATCAAGAGTGGTTGCGCTAGAATTCGAAAATCGAATACTTAGAGATTTTTCACACCCATAAGCTTTTGGAATATAATTTTATACGTACTAAGGTACATTTTTAACAAAAAAATCGATTTTTGGAAAATCTTAGAGTGGCCTAAGGCCTTAATTATTTTAAATTTTTTCAATAAATAATTTAGTATTTATAAACATATGAATTTAACACATTCGCTTATGGGAAAATCTTTTGCAGACGTTAATATTTTCAAAACAAATGGAAATACATTGCTGTAAATTCGGAAAATATTATATCAAGATTTAGGATCAAGCGATTGTTTATGATAAGTTTCAAATAAATCGACTGAGTAATTGTCGAGAAATTAATTAAAGAAATGAGGAGTATCGTCTTTTTGACCGATGAATTAATAGCAATCATTGGAAAACTCCATATATATTGAGTTTTTGAGTAATTATTGATAATAATATGTTCTGAACGTATTAATTAAATTTAAAAATAGAGAAATTTTTTTGTTCTTCAGTTGAAACAAATGTACAGTCACTGACAGAACCTCAGTCAAGCACACGCCAATATCGTCGAATTTGACTTCAATTATTATTAAAAGTGGAAAATTAACATTTCTAAGTGTTAATTTATTATTAGATTAGCTATTTGTAAGGCTAAACACGTATGACATGATCTAGACTTGTAAATCCATGATTCCCTCATTTTGGATTAACTTTTTGCCCGACGGTCCATCCCGTTATACTTTTTTTTTTTTTCAGTAGCTCGAAGTATACACTTTGGTAAATGGACGCATTTTTTTCACCAAAATTCAACGTTTTCTGCGAAAATTTGCATTTTAGAAAGAGTATAGTGAAAATTGATTGGCTTTCTAACGATAATACAATAATTTTATAAATATTTAACAATTTTCGTTTTTCATTCTTTTTATTGCTAATGGATTGTACCTAGCTGGTCGTCAGAAAAAGGCGGAATTTTCGTGAATTTTTTCTCGGTGAACGTGTGCAGTTTTTTTAATTCTTTTTTTTTCACTTCAAAGTGTATGGTTTTGAGTATCTTTTACAATATTTGAATTAAAAAATACTTATAAATGTAACAGTCGGAAACAAATCATCCGAAATAAACAAAAAAATCAAACGCATTTAGTTTTCGCGTGAAATTATCTCGTGCTTGGACGAGAGATTCAAAGAAATATTGATTTTTGAAAAAATTGCCGCCGTTTAAAGTAAAAGGATCGATTTTTGGTGAAAAAACACGCTCTCCCGTGCAGAAATATTGTCATGGATACAGTCCGATTCGGACTAGGATCCTGATTTCTCAATCGGGATCCAGTCGGACATCCAAAAGTAACTAGTCACTGGATTGACTTGATCTAGTTTCTAGTGACTGAAGAAACTAATCACTAGAAACTACATTAAACTAGTCACAATCCAAATCCAAAAGAAACTTTGCATAGGATCCAGGCTACAATGCCGAGCTTCTGGAGAAAGATCTAGTTCGATATCGAATCGAAGCCCAGGGATGAATGTAAAAATCACCAGGAGTTACCTATCCGTATCAGCTTAGGTACCCCTAAGAAATTTCTACACGTGTATATGGACATTCATGATGTGACGTTTATATAAATGACTTTATATATGAATGAATATTTATATATGAATGGCATACCATGTGCCTAGGGCGCCAAAACAGGTGTGGTGGTCTAGGGTTGAGAGGGTATACTTTACACAAGCAATGTGTACAAATGGCCACGCCGGAAGCGAGCTCCTGAGCAAACATCTGTAGGATCAATGTTAGCCTCTTCCGTCGAACGAAAGGTTCGAGAGTTAGGCCTCGTACTTGCCAAAATCAATCGCTGATCATTGAGGTTCGCATAGAGCCTCAATAGCCAGATTGCCGAATTGAGCGGAAACTCTACGAAAATCTAGCTTCATTCCTTCTTGAAAACTCGAAACGTCAAAGTCTGATCGAGGCATCTTCGAGTATTCTCTTTATCCACTATCATCATTAGATTGGCAAAGTCATTTTCCGTGCAGAATTTGCCGTAGGGATCTAATTGGAAGTAAATACTTGTTTCAACTTCCTAATAGGCATCCGATGGATCATCCCATCAGGCTCCATACCGAAACGTCCCCTTCGTAAATTAGATTCTAATTGGGATTCTCCATTAGAATCCAATATACTGCCAAATAGTTGACAATTTAAATCGAAAATCAATGCCAAATGAATGAGCCGAAATAATCAATGATTGACTTGCCAAAATCAATCATTGATCATTGAGGCTCGCATAGAACCTCAACCCTTGCGGAAATTGAGTTCGGGCTTTGATCGGGCGTATCTCAAGTTTCCCTAACTTCATTGAGTCCCTAGTCTGGAAGCCTCAAATGGGCCATCAGTGGCCGGTCACACTTTGCTACCGAGGGCCATTGAAGGCAAAATAACCAGGGCATTTAACCATTCGTGGTCACACATCCAAATTCAAGCGCCGTGGTCACACTTGTGTCGATTCTACCCAGTCAGTTTTCACAAAAGTATTGTGACCAAACTATCCGTCCGAAGTGGTTCAAAAAATTAAGGAACATGCTTTGAACTTTCCAGATAATGTACGAAAAATTTATTTATAAGAAATAAAATGGCGACATGTTAAAAAAAAAATCATAAAGAGATGGAAACCCCAAAAATGCCTTGAACCAACACTGCATGCGTGTTGGTTCAAGGCATCACAGCTCGTTTACTAAACGCATAGTTTAATTATTATATTTAATCGATCTCGATAATTATAAAGCCACAAATTCTTTAGTCAAGCAATTTATAATGATTTGCCCCTATAATAGCCAAGTCTACAACTACAACCCTTAAATGCCTTTACTTGGTCTCCGTATTTAGACCATAGTTTTAGTCAACCTACCTACCCTACCATTCCCTAATAGAGGCCCGGTCCGGCTCTTTTATGGAAAACCCTACTTTGGGATCCACAAATAATCCATCGAACGCCCCGAATCGTATTAGGTATACCCTGCCAATTTTCCGCACGGCAAAAGCCAGATTTCTGTATTAAGGCCTTTGGCCACTCTAGGATATTCCAAAAATCGATTTTTTTTTTGTTAAAAATATACCTTAGTACCTATAAAATTATATTCCAAAAGATTATGGGTGTGAAAAATGTCTAACTACTCGATTTTCGAATTCTAGCGCAACCCCTCTTGATTCATGTCATGACTTTCTACTAACTTTGAACGCGTTTATCGCGAAAACTACATTTTTCAAGTTGGCCGGACTCATAACTCAAACAAATTTCAACCGATTCACTTGAAATTTTAACTGTATATTTAGAATTACATTTTCTGAGGCACTACGTAGGATTTTTTAAATTATATTGCATAGTTCCTTTTTT
>OZ010727.1:0-27710 GCA_963932345.1 Ophion ventricosus
ATTTAAATAGCTTATAATAAAGTTTAATATTGAAGATATTAAGATGGATTTTTCCTTTAGATATTTATAAATAAATTAATTATTATTTTTATAATGAAAATATAATGTTTTTTTTAAACTATGTAAATAAAAATAATAATGGATTTAAACCATAAATTAGGAAGTTAGAAATTTCCTTAGTTCATACTTATTTTATTAGTTGGAGTATTTATCTCAATTTAATTATTAACAATAATTTACCTCTTTTTTGGTTTCAGCTAAGAGATTTAATTCTATACTTCAAGTCGAAATTGAAATCATTTATTATGATACAAAAAAAAGATGTTTAATAAATTTTATTTTAGTCATTTTAAAGCTCCGTCATTTCATTCTAAATAAAGTCCTATTAATAAAATAATTAAGAATAAAAAAGCTATTATAATATTAGTTTCAATTGAGTAGTATAAATACGAGGGGATAAAAGGGAAAAAGATAATAATTTCAATATCAAAAATTAAAAAAATTAGGCTAATTGTATAGAATTGGATTGAGAATGGTAAACGAGATGAATTGAAAGGGTCAAACCCGCATTCAAATGGAGATAATTTTTCTCGTATTATTTTTTTAATAGGGGACAATATAAAGTTAATTATTATTAAAATTATTACAATTATTATTAGGATTACAGTTATTAATAATATTAATATCATTTATTTAATCTAAATGAATAGACTTTTTAATTGGAAGTTAAATGTACTTTTTATACTAATAAAATAATAAGATCATCAATATAGGAATGTATAGACGAATAATCATACAACATCTACAAAATGTCAATATCAGGCTCTTGCTTCAAAACAAAAGTGATGAGAGTTAGAAAAATGGTCATAATAGATTCGGGCTAAAGTAATTATAATAAATATTGTTCCGATTAAAACATGAATTCCGTGGAAACCAGTAAGTAAAAAAAAAATTCTTCCGTAAACAGAATCTGCGATAGTAAATATTGATTCATTATATTCTTCATATTGGAGGAAGGAAAAATATATACCTAATGTGATTGTTAAACAAGTGGTTAAATATCCCTTGTATCAATTTTGGTTAATTAAACAGTAATGGGCCCATGTAATTGAAATTCCTGAGGATAATAAAACAATAGTGTTTAATAATGGAGTTTTATAGGGGTCAAATGCTTCAATTATTTTAGGGGGTCATTTTATACCAATTTCAATTCTAGGGGATAGAGATATGTGGAAAAAAGTTCAAAATATTGAGATAAAAAAGAAAACTTCTCTAATAATAAATAAAATTATGCCCCATCGTAGTATTTTTGTAATATAGGAGTTATGGGCCCCTTGAAAGGTACTTTCACGAATGATATCCCGCCATCATTGGAAAGATGTTAGGGTTGTTCTTAAAATTCCAATAATAAATAAATTAGGGTTTGATTCATGAAGAATTTTAACGCCACCTGATAATATAATTATTAATCTTATAGATATTAATAAAGGTCAAGGGCTTAGGGTTACTATGTGGAATGGGTGGTTATGGGTGATTATATTTTTTAATGATTTTTTCATATTTAATTAGTTTCTTTAGTGTATAAAGTTCTTAAAATTGTAAATACATACGATTGAATTAGTGATACACTAAATTCTAGGATTAAAAGCAGTATTTGTGTTAAAATAATTATTAATGATAATAATAGAATAGGGGTTCTTGCAGACTCTCTTATTAATGTTAAAAGTAAGTGACCAGCAATTATATTTGCTGTCAAACGGATTGACAGGGTTAGAGGGCGGATAATGTTCCTGATTGTTTCAATTAATACCATAAAAGGTATTAAAATAAGGGGGGTACCTTGGGGGATTATATGGGCAAAGGCAAAGTTAGTGTTGTTAATTCAAATAAAAATTATTAATCCAAGTCATATTGGTAAAGAAATAGATATAGAGAAGATTAAATGCCTAGACCTAGTAAAAATATATGGGAATATCCCTATAAAATTATTACTTAAAATAAAAATAAATAAAGCAATAAAATAAATTATGTTAATATAGTTAAATTTGTTTAATAAAATAATTTTAAATTCTTTTGATAGAAGGGATAAGATTAAATTAAAAAATTTAGTTGCTCGGGATTCCGATAATCAGAATGATATTGGGATGATTAAAAAATTAAAAATTGAAGAAAATCAATTCAGATCTATATTAGAATTTGTATGGGGGTCAAAAATTGAAAATAAGTTTCTTATCATTTTAAAGTGAAATTTCTTAAAGGACTTACAGATGTATGGGGTAATTTATGAGGTTTATTAACAATATTAAAGTAGCATAAAATTATGCACATTATGAAAATTATAATGAATATTAGATTTATAAATAACCAATTATAAGGAGATATCTGGGGAATTTTGTAAAAAATATTATTTTTTTAATAATTTTAAAATGACATTTTAATGTTATATTTTTAACTAATTTTTTTCATTAGAAGTATTTTTAATACTATATATTGGTTTAAGAGACCAAGACTTTAATCAGTCATCTAATGATAAAGGATACGACATTACTCATTGTATAAAATTTTGATGATCAGTTCTTTCAATTGTGATTGGTATAAATCTATGATTTATCCCACAAATTTCGGAGCATTGTCCATAATAAAGGCCCGGTCGATTTAAATTTATAAGGGTTTGATTAATTCGACCTGGGATTGAGTCAATTTTTACTCCTAAGGAGGGTACAGTTCATGAATGAATAACGTCTGCAGAATTAATTAATATGCGAATTTGATTTTTTAAAGGTGAAATTAAATTATTATCAACATCTAATAAACGAAAATTATTTAATTTTATTTCATTATTTTTAATTATAAAAGAATTAAATTTAATATTGTTGAAATCGGAATATTCATATGATCAATATCATTGGTGTCCAATTGATTTAATTGTAAGATTGGGGTTGTAAATTTCATCAGTTAGGTATAAAATTTTTAAAGATGGTATAGCCATATAAATTAGAATTAATATAGGAATTAAAGTTCAAATAATTTCGATATTTTGATTTTGTTGGATGAACTTATTGTTTAAGTTATTAATAAGTAATGAAATAATAATATAAATAATTATAATTGTAATTATTAATAAAATTATTAATGAGTAATCGTGGAAGAATTTTAAATTTTCTATGATAGGGGAATTTGAGTCTTGTATATTAATTATAGATCAAGTTGAAATTTCATTTAAAATTTAAATGAATTTTAATTTAAATGAAATTAATGGAATTTCGTTAAATCTATGGTTTAATGGCGGGTAATATATACTTATTCATTCAATTGATGAAATTATGAATATTGAAAATAAGTTTAATCGTTGGGATGATATTCTTTCTCATATTAAAAAAATAAAATATATAATTCTTAATATAGAAATTATAGAGCCTATGGAAGATAAAATATTTCATGTTATATATGAATCAGGGTAATCTGAATATCGTCGTGGTATGCCATTTAATCCCAGAAAATGTTGGGGGAAAAAGGTTAAATTTACTCCAAAAAATATTCTGTAGAATTGAATTTTCAGTCATTTTTTATGTAATCTTAAACCAGTTATTAATGGATATCAATAAATAAATCCTCCTATAATTGCAAAGACTGCCCCTATAGAGAGTACATAATGAAAATGTGCTACTACATAATATGTATCATGTAAGATAATATCAATTGAAGAATTAGCTAAAATTACTCCTGTTAATCCCCCAATTGTGAATAGAAAAACAAATCCTAATCTTCATAAATTGGATGGGTTGAATTTAATTTTTGAGCCATGAATTGTGGCTAATCATCTAAAAACTTTAATTCCTGTGGGGATTGCAATAATTATAGTAGCTGATGTAAAATAGGCTCGAGTGTCTACATCTATGCCAATAGTAAATATATGATGGGCTCAAACAATAAATCCAAGAAATCCAATTGTTAATATTGCATAAATTATACCAATGGATCCGAAAGTTTCTTTTTTTCCATTTTGATTAAAAATTATATGTGAGATTATTCCGAATCCAGGTAAAATTAAAATATAGACTTCTGGGTGACCAAAAAATCAAAAAAGGTGTTGGTATAAAATTGGGTCTCCACCTCCTGATGGGTCAAAAAATGTAGTATTGAGATTTCGATCAGTTAAAAGTATAGTAATAGCCCCTGCTAGAACTGGGACAGCTAATAATAATAGGATTGTTGTAATTAATATAGATCAAGTAAATAAAGTTAGTTTTTCAAAACTTATTCTTAAATTTTTTATGTTTATAATTGTGGTAATAAAATTAATGGCACCTATAATAGAGGATAGTCCTGCTAAGTGGAGGGAGAAAATTGCTATGTCTAAGGATATACCTTCGTGATTTAAATTTAGGGACAAGGGAGGGTAAACAGTTCAACCTGTTCCTACTCCTTGATTAATAATATTTCTTAAAATTAATAGGTTAATTGAGGGGGGTAGTAATCAGAATCTTATATTATTTATTCGAGGGAAAGCTATATCAGGGGCTCCTAGTATTAAGGGGATTATTCAATTACCAAAGCCTCCAATTATAATTGGTATTACCATAAAAAAAATTATAATGAAAGCATGCGATGTAATGATAGAATTATATAATTGATCATTATTAATTAGATAGCCAGGGTTCCCTAATTCTATTCGAATTAATAATCTTAGGGATGATCCTAGTATTCCGGATCATATTCCGAAAATAAAATATAAAATTCCAATATCTTTGTGATTAGTTGAAAAGAATCATTTTTGTATAAATTTTTAGTTTAATTAAAATTTTAAATTGCAAATTTAACGATATATTTATAATATAAAATTTTAAGTAATGTGTCTGATTAAAGTAATAAATTGTAAATTTATTAAAAAGATTAAATTTCTTCTTTACTATTAAGATTTAAAATAAATTTTATTTTTAATTTTGAAGATTAATAGTTTGAATTAACTTAAAATCTTACATAATTCAATTATTTATGATTCATAAATTTAAAGGAGATAGGAAAAAAATTATATAAAAAAAATTAATATAGTTTAATTTAAAGTTTTTGTAAAATAAATTAATTTTTAAATTAATTTTATTGGTTAATATTAGTGTTAAGATAATGCGAATATAAAATATAAATGATAAAATTGACATTATAATTAATGTTAATAAAATTATAATATTTAACTTATTAATGAAAATGTTAATAATTGATCATTTTATTATAAACCCTATTAAGGGGGGTAGTCTAGCCATAGATATTAAATTTAATATTAAAATAAATTTAATTTTATTTATTTTTATAAAATTAATATGATTTAGGTAAAAAATTTTAAAATTTTTAAATAGCAATATTACAGGGAAGTTTAAAATTATATAGAGCAAGAAATATATAATTATTATATTTTCATTAATTAATAAAATGATTAATATTCAACTTAAATGATTAAGCGATGAGTATCTAATAATAATTCGGATAGATTGATGGTTATTACCTATTATTGTTCTGATTAATGAACTTAAAAGGGATGATAATAATAATAATTTATATGAATAATTATATATTAATAAAAATAATGGAATGATTTTTTGTCAAATTGATAAGATTATACAATTTATTCAATTTAAGTTATTTATGATGTTAATAAATCAATTATGGAAGGGGCTAGCTCCTAGTTTAATAAGAATAGATAAATTAATAATATATATTAATAAATTATTAAAATTTATATAATTATAATTAATAAATATTATTGATCTAGAAAAAATGATTAATGTTGATCTTGAACTTTGAATGATAAAATATTTTATGGCTGAATCTTTATAAAATTTGTTAAAAAAAATTATAATTGGGATAAAAGATATTATGTTTAATTCCAATATTATTCATATTGAAAATCAAGAATTTATAGAAATAGAGATAATAGGGGATAAAATTAATATTGGGAAAATTAATAAGTGAATTAAAGATTGAATTATATATATATATATATATATATATATATATATTAATGTATGATGCATATTAATTTTTGAAATTAAAAGAAATAGTTTAATTCTATTAATTATAATAAAGGTAGTTATACATTATTTATTCTATCAAAATAATCCTTTTATCAGGCACTTTATTACAAAAAAGATTTTATGTCTATATTTAGGGTATGAACCTAAAAGCTTATTTAGCTTATTTTTATTTCTAAAAAAATTTTAATTTATATTTGAATTTTAAATTCAATGCACTATTCTGCCATTTTAGAATTAAATTTATAAGAGATTTATATTTAAATAATTAAATTTTTTTAAGAATAATTAATTGAGGTAAGGTTGATTTTTAAATAATTATAATTAATTTAATATTTAGTATAAATTAATTAATGAATTAATTAATTTAATATAAGATTAATTAAGTTATTTTAATAATTATATAATTTTATTAAAATGTAAATTTAGGGTAATTAAGGATAAATTTGGGGGAGGGGAAGTATAAGGTATTAATTTGGGGTAGATATAGGTTGTGTAAATTTTATTTAAAATAATAAAATTGAATAAATTTATTTAAATTAATAAATTTGTATTAATTTTTAATAAGATTATAAATTTGTATTAATTTTTAATAAGATTATAAATTTGTATTAATTTTTAATAAAATTATAAATTTGTATTAATTTAAAATAAAATTATAAATTTGTATTAATTTAAAATAAAATTATAAATTTGTATTAATTTTTAATAAGATTATAAATTTGTATTAATTTTTAATAAAATTATAAATTTGTATTAATTTAAAATAAAATTATAAATTTGTATTAATTTAAAATAAAATTATAAATTTGTATTAATTTAAAATAAAATTATAAATTTGTATTAATTTTTAATAAAATTATAAATTTGTATTAATTTTTAATAAAATTATAAATTTGAATTAATTTTTAATAAAATTAAAAATTTGTGTTAATTTTGATTAAATTATAAATTTTTATTAATTTTGATAAAATTATAAGTTTGAGTTAATTTTTGATAAAATTATAAATTTAAATTAATTTTTAATAAAATTATTATTTATATCAATTTTTAATAAAATTATAAGTTTGTAAAAATTTCCTGTAAAATTATAAGTTTGTATAAATTTCCTATAAAATTATAAATTTGTATTAATTTTAATAAAATTATAAATTTGTATTAATTTTAAATGAAATAAAAAATTTGAATTAATTTTGAATAAAATTATAAATTTGTATTAATTTTAAATGAAATTATAAATTTGTATTAATTTTAAATGAAATTAAAAATTTGAATTAATTTCGAATAAAATTATAAATTTGTATTAATTTTAAATAAAATTATAAATTTGTATTAATTTTAAATGAAATTATAAATTTGTATTAATTTTAAATGAAATTAAAAATTTGAATTAATTTCGAATAAAATTATAAATTTGTATTAATTTTAAATAAAATTATAAATTTGTATTAATTTTAAATGAAATTATAAATTTGTATTAATTTTAAATGAAATTATAAATTTGTATTAATTTTAAATGAAATTATAAATTTGAATTAATTTTAAATGAAATTATAAATTTGAATTAATTTTAAATGAAATTATAAATTTGAATTAATTTTAAATGAAATTATAAATTTGTATTAATTTTAAATGAAATTATAAATTTGAATTAATTTTGAATAAAATTATAAATTTGTATTAATTTTAAATAAAATTATAAATTTGTATGAATTTTAAATAAAATTATAAATTTGTATGAATTTTAAATAAAATAATAAATTTGTATTAATTTTAAATAAAATTATAAATTTGTATGAATTTTAAATAAAATAATAAATTTGTATTAATTTTAAATAAAATTATAAATTTGTATTAATTTTAAATAAAATTATAAATTTGTATTAATTTTAAATGAAAATATAGATTTGTATTAATTTTTAATAAAATTATAAATTTGTATTAATTTTAAATTAAATTATAAATTTGTATTAATTTTTAATAAAATTATAAATTTGTATTAATTTTAAATTAAATTATAAATTTGTATTAATTTTAAATTAAATTATAAATTTGTATTAATTTTAAATTAAATTATAAATTTGTATTAATTTTAAATTAAATTATAAATTTGTATTAATTTTGAATGAAATTATAAATTTGTATTAATTTAAAATGAAATTATAAATTTGTATTAATTTTAATAAAATTATAAATTTGTATAGATTTTAAATGAAATTATAAATTTGTATTAATTTTAATAAAATTATAAATTTGCATTAATTTTAAATGAAATTATAAATTTGTATTAATTTTTATAAAATTATAAATTTGTATTAATTTTAAATGAAATTATAAATTTGTATTAATTTTAAATGAAATTATAAATTTGTATTAATTTTTAATAAAATTATAAATTTGTATTAATTTTTAATAAAATTATAAATTTGTATTAATTTTTAATAAAATTATAAATTTGTATTAATTTTAAATTAAATTATAAATTTGTATTAATTTTAAATTAAATTATAAATTTGTATTAATTTTAAATTAAATTATAAATTTGTATTAATTTTAAATTAAATTATAAATTTGTATTAATTTTAAATTAAATTATAAATTTGTATTAATTTTGAATGAAATTATAAATTTGTATTAATTTAAAATGAAATTATAAATTTGTATTAATTTTAATAAAATTATAAATTTGTATTAATTTTAATAAAATTATAAATTTGTATAGATTTTAAATGAAATTATAAATTTGTATTAATTTTAATAAAATTATAAATTTGCATTAATTTTAAATGAAATTATAAATTTGTATTAATTTTTATAAAATTATAAATTTGTATTAATTTTAAATGAAATTATAAATTTGTATTAATTTTTATAAAATTATAAATTTGTATTAATTTTAAATGAAATTATAAATTTGTATTAATTTTAAATGAAATTATAAATTTGTATTAATTTTTAATAAAATTATAAATTTGTATTAATTTTTAATAAAATTATAAATTTGTATTAATTTTTAATAAAATTATAAATTTGTATTAATTTTTAATAAAATTATAAATTTGTATTAATTTTAAATTAAATTATAAATTTGTATTAATTTTAAATTAAATTATAAATTTGTATTAATTTTAAATTAAATTATAAATTTGTATTAATTTTAAATGAAATTATAAATTTGTATTAATTTTAATAAAATTATAAATTTGCATTAATTTTAAATGAAATTATAAATTTGTATTAATTTTTATAAAATTATAAATTTGTATTAATTTTAAATGAAATTATAAATTTGTATTAATTTTAAATGAAATTATAAATTTGTATTAATTTTAAATGAAATTATAAATTTGTATTAATTTTAATAAAATTATAAATTTGCATTAATTTTAAATGAAATTATAAATTTGTATTAATTTTAAATGAAATTATAAATTTGTATTAATTTTAAATGAAATTATAAATTTGTATTAATTTCCTGTAAAATTATAAATTTGTATAAATTTTTTATAAAATTATAAATTTGTATTAATTTCCTATAAAATTATAAATTTGTATTAATTTCCTATAAAATTATAAATTTGTATTAATTTCCTATAAAATTATAAATTTGTATAAATTTTTTATAAAATTATAAATTTGTATTAATTTTAAATGAAATTATAAATTTGTATAAATTTTAATAAAATTATAAAATTTGTATTAATTTTTAATAAAATTATAAATTTGTATTAATTTTAAATAAAATAATAAATTTGTATTAATTTTAAATAAAATAATAAATTTGTATTAATTTTAAATAAAATAATAAATTTGTATTAATTTTAAATAAAATAATAAATTTGTATTAATTTTAGATAAAATAATAAATTTGTATTAATTTTAAATAAAATAATAAATTTGTATTAATTTTAAATAAAATAATAAATTTGTATTAATTTTAAATAAAATAATAAATTTGTATTAATTTTAAATAAAATTATAAATTTGTATTAATTTTAAATAAAATTATAAATTTGTATTAATTTTAAATGAAATTATAAATTTGTATTAATTTTAAATGAAATTATAAATTTGTATTAATTTTTAATAAAATTATAAATTTGTATTAATTTTTAATAAAATTATAAATTTGTATTAATTTAAAATAAAGTTATAAATTTGTATTAATTTAAAATTAAATTATAAATTTGCATTAATTTTAAATAAAATTATAAATTTGTATTAATTTTAAATAAAATCATAAATTTGTGTTAATTTAAAATAAAATTATAAATTTGTATTAATTTTAAATAAAATTATAAATTTGTGTTAGTTTTTAATAAAATTATGAATTTGTATTAACTTAAAATGAAATGAAATTTGAACTAATTTAAAATATGGCTTAAATTTTTATTGATTTAAAATATGGTTTAAATTTTTATTGATTCAAAATAAGATGTAATTTGTATTAGTTTAAAATAAAATTTAAATTCGGGAGAGGGGGTGGGTAATTTGAAAAATTTAAAAAAAATTGACAAATTCATTTAAAATATAAATAAATTAATAAATTTGTTTTAAATTTAAATAAATTAATAAAATTGTATTAATTTAATGTAAATTAATAAGATTTTATGAATTATTTAATAATATTAATATTATTAATATTAATAAATTTATTAATTTATTTTATTTAATTATTAATTTATTAATAATAAATTTATTTTATATAATAGATTGTTAAAATAAACAATATAATTATATTATTTATAAAATTATATTATATATGTATATATATATATATTAATTTAATTAAATATAATAATAATTAAATAATAATTATTATTTATCATTAATAGTGACATTAATAAAAATAATTATTAAAAATAAAATTTTTAATAATAAATATATATATATTAGTTTATAAATTCATATATTTATATTAATAAATTATTTTTAATATATATATATAGTTATTTACTCAGACTAAATTTTCACTAATCCTAATATTATTAATAAATAATTTATTCATTAATTAAATTTTCTAATATTTTATATAATAATTTAATATTAAATATTTAACGAATTTATTATATATTAAAAATTTAACTATATATAGATGTCTGGCAAACGATCATTAATACTTATTTAAGGTAGTGACATTGTATATATGTGAAGCATTCTATATAGATGCAGAAAAAAAAGAGAATCATTGATTATATATAATCATTGGAATTAAAATTATTATAAATAAATATATTAACATTTTAATCTATAAAATATTTTAGGGCTTTAATTAATGATTACAAATATTAATAAATTTATTATTATTAATTATAAGTTATTATACAAATAATTAAATGTCAGTTTGGTTGATTTATTTTCACTAATTCATATGGTGAAATATTTTTAATGAAAATTATTTTTAATATTAATATAAGCTTATTAATTTATAAAAATTTTATTACTTTAAATATTTATATTAAATTTTAATTTAATGTAAAAAAAAAAAAAAAAAAATTTAATTAATATTAAATAATTATTTAATATAAATAATAATTTTATTAAAAAAATTTTAATAATATAAAAATTTTTTATATAGAATTTTTAATTTTTTTAAGATTTTTAAAGAGAAATTTAATTGGGGGATAAAATTGGGGTGTTGGTAAATTTTTTACATGGAATTTTTAATTTTTTTAAGATTTTTAAAGAGAAATTTAATTGGGGGATAAATTTGGGGGGAGGGGAAGTCGGTAAATTTTTTATACATAGAATTTTTGATTTTTTTTAAGATTTATAAAAAAAATTTAATTGAGGGGGTAAATTTTGTGGATCAGTGAAATTTTTTTTTAATTTTTGAGAATTTAAAAATTTTGTGGGCTAGTGGAATTTTTTTTAATTTTTGAGAATTTAAAAATTTTGTGGGCTAGTGGAATTTTTTTTAATTTTTGAGAATTTAAAAATTTTGTGGGCTAGTGGAATTTTTTTTAATTTTTGAGAATTTAAAAATTTTGTGGGTCAGTGGAAATTTTTTTTTAATTTTTGAGAATTTAAAAATTTTGTGGGCCAGTGGAAATTTTTTTTAAATTTTTGATAATTTAAAAATTTTGTGGGTTGGTGAATTTTTTTTAATTTTTGATAATTACAAATTTGGAGGCTGGTGAATTTTATTTATTATTAAAAAATCTAATAATTTTAAAAGTTAATGGAATTTTTAGTTAGTTTAAAAATTTTAATTATTATTAATTATAGAATTTTAAGAGAAATCTTAAAATATTTGATTTAATAATAATTTTAAATAATTAGGTTGGCAATAATAGATTTTAAATAAAATTTAAAAATATATTTGAATTATAATTGAAATATTATTTAATAATATAAATTAAAATAATATAATAGTTACTAAATTTTATAAATTGAATTATAAAAAATATTTTTTATTTGATATTAATTATAAATGTAAAAAAGTATAAATTAAACATTTGGGAAAAAAATTTGTTTTAAAATTTTTTTAATAAAATTAGTTTTAAAATTTATTTTTAAATAATTACTTTATGAAATTTAATTTTTACGGGAAATTTAATTTAATTTTAAAAATTAAAAAAAATTCTGGCTATTATTATTTGGATAATTTGTATTAAATTTAAATTGTGCAGTTAATTTAATTAAATTTATTAAATAATTTTGATTCAAAATTAATTTAATTTTTAATCTGGCTATTTTTGGTGCGTTAAATTGGGGTTTATTTAATTAAAAAATTAATTTAAAATTATTTGTGTAGGAATTATTGTATTTTTATAATTTGATAGAGTTAAATTTGGGGGAGTTTAATTTAATTGAATTATTAATGGAAAAATTAATTTAAAATTATTTGCGTTGGAATTATTGTATTTTTATAATTTGATAGAGTTAAATTTGGGGGAGTTTAATTTAATTGAATTATTAATGGAAAAATTAATTTAAAATTATTTGTGTAGGAATTATTGTATTTTTATAATTTGACAGAGTTAAATTTGGGGGAGTTTAATTTAATTGAATTATTAATGGAAAAATTAATTTAAAATTATTTGCGTAGGAATTATTGTATTTTTATAATTTGATAGAGTTAAATTTGGGGGAGTTTAATTTAATTGAATTATTAATGGAAAAATTAATTTAAAATTATTTGCGTAGGAATTATTGTATTTTTATAATTTGATAGAGTTAAATTTGGGGGAGTTTAATTTAATTGAATTATTAATGGAAAAATTAATTTAAAATTATTTGCGTAGGAATTATTGTATTTTTATAATTTGATAGAGTTAAATTTGGGGGAGTTTAATTTAATTGAATTATTAATGGAAAAATTAATTTAAAATTATTTGTGTAGGAATTATTGTATTTTTATAATTTGATAGAGTTAAATTTGGGGGAGTTTAATTTAATTGAATTATTAATGGAAAAATTAATTTAAAATTATTTGTGTAGGAATTATTGTATTTTTATAATTTGATAGAGTTAAATTTGGGGGAGTTTAATTTAATTGAATTATTAATGGAAAAATTAATTTAAAATTATTTGCGTTGGAATTATTGTATTTTTATAATTTGATAGAGTTAAATTTGGGGGAGTTTAATTTAATTGAATTATTAATGGAAAAATTAATTTAAAATTATTTGTGTAGGAATTATTGTATTTTTATAATTTGACAGAGTTAAATTTGGGGGAGTTTAATTTAATTGAATTATTAATGGAAAAATTAATTTAAGATTATTTATATAGAAGTTTAAATTATAGAATTTTTTGTAATTTTTTGTGTAGAGTTAAATTTGGAGGTTAGTTTAATTATTGATGAAAAATTAAATTGATTTTATTGATAGGGGATTAAATTATGAATATTTTATTAATAAATTGTTAAGTTAAAATTTAAGAGTTTAATTTAATTAAAAGGAAAGTTAATTTAAAATTGTTTAGGAATAGATTAAAGTTAAAAATTTAAATTTTTTTGTATTAAGGGTAAAAATTTGATTAAATTAGGTTTATCAATATAAATTAGGCATTTGGTTTAATTTTATTATGATTTTATTATGATTTTTTTATTATCTATATTTTATAAATTAAAAAAAATTTAGGTGGTTAAAAATGTTAAAAAAATTTTGATAGAAAATAATTGTTAGTAAAAAAGATAAATTTATATATAATATTTTTGTAATTTATACTGGGGTATTTATATAAAATTTTTTAACAAAAAAAAATTAATCTTTAATCATTTGCTGGGCAGCAACCGAAATTAGTGGTTAGGTTTAAAATATTTTTTATTTCTATTAGATTTTGATAGAGATAGTTTAACTTAATAAAATTTTCTAACAAAAATAATTAATTTTTAGTCATTTGCTGGGCAGCAACTGAAATTAGTGGCTAGGTTTAAAATATTTTTTATTTCTATTAGATTTTGATAGAGATAGTTTAACTTAATAAAATTTTCTAACAAAAAAAATTAATTTTTAGTCATTTGCTGGGCAGCAACCGAAATTAGTGGTTAGGTTTAAAATATTTTTTATTTCTATTAGATTTTGATAGAGATAGTTTAACTTAATAAAATTTTCTAACAAAAAAAATTAATTTTTAATCATTTGCTGGGCAGCAACCGAAATTAGTGGTTAGTTTTAAAATATTTTTTATTTTTATTAGATTTTGATAGAGATAGTTTAACTTAATAAAATTTTCTAACAAAAAAAATTAATTTTTAGTCATTTGCTGGGCAGCAACCGAGATTAGTGGTTAAGGTTAAAATATTTTTTATTTCTATTAGATTTTGATAGAGATAGTTTAACTTAATAAAATTTTCTAACAAAAAAAATTAATTTTTAGTCATTTGCTGGGCAGTAACCGAAATTAGTGGTTAGGTTTAAAATATTTTTTATTTCTATTAGATTTTGATAGAGATAGTTTAACTTAATAAAATTTTCTAATAAAAAAAATTAATTTTTAATCATTTGCTGGGCAGCAACCGAAATTAGTGGTTAAGGTTAAAATATTTTTTATTTCTATTAGATTTTGATAGAGATAGTTTAACTTAATAAAATTTTCTAACAAAAAAAAATTAATTTTTAATCATTTGCTGGGCAGTAACCGAAATTGGCGGTTAGTTTTAAAATATTTTTTATTTTTATTAGATTTTGATAGGGGTAGTCTAACTTAATAAAATTTTCTAACAAAAATAATTAATTTTTAGTCATTTGCTGGGCAGTAACCGAGATTAGTGGTTAAGGTTAAAATATTTTTTATTTCTATTAGATTTTGATAGAGATAGTTTAACTTAATAAAATTTTCTAACAAAAAAAATTAATTTTTAGTCATTTGCTGGGCAGCAACCGAAATTAGTGGTTAGGTTTAAAATATTTTTTATTTCTATTAGATTTTGATAGAGATAGTTTAACTTAATAAAATTTTCTAACAAAAAAAAATTAATTTTTAGTCATTTGCTGGGCAGCAACCGAAATTAGTGGTTAGGTTTAAAATATTTTTTATTTCTATTAGATTTTGATAGGGGTAGTCTAATTTAATAAAATTTTCTAACAAAAATAATTAATTTTTAGTCATTTGCTGGGCAGTAACCGAGATTAGTGGTTAAGGTTAAAATATTTTTTATTTCTATTAGATTTTGATAGAGATAGTTTAACTTAATAAAATTTTCTAACAAAAAAATTAATTTTTAGTCATTTGCTGGGCAGCAACCGAAATTAGTGGTTAGGTTTAAAATATTTTTTATTTCTATTAGATTTTGATAGAGATAGTTTAACTTAATAAAATTTTCTAACAAAAAAAATTAATTTTTAATCATTTGCTGGGCAGTAACCGAAATTGGTGGTTAGTTTTAAAATATTTTTTATTTTTATTAGATTTTGATAGAGATAGTTTAACTTAATAAAATTTTCTAACAAAAAAAATTAATCTTTAATCATTTGTTGGGCAGCAACCGAAATTAGTGGTTAGGTTTAAAATATTTTTTATTTCTATTAGATTTTGATAGAGATAGTTTAACTTAATAAAATTTTCTAATAAAAAAAATTAATTTTTAATCATTTGCTGGGCAGTAATCGAAATTGGCGGTTAGTTTTAAAATATTTTTTATTTTTATTAGATTTTGATAGGGGTAGTCTAACTTAATAAAATTTTCTAACAAAAATAATTAATTTTTAGTCATTTGCTGGGCAGCAACTGAAATTAGTGGCTAGGTTTAAAATATTTTTTATTTCTATTAGATTTTGATAGAGATAGTTTAACTTAATAAAATTTTCTAACAAAAAAAATTAATTTTTAATCATTTGCTGGGCAGTAATCGAAATTAGTGGTTAGGTTTAAAATATTTTTTATTTCTATTAGATTTTGATAGAGATAGTTTAACTTAATAAAATTTTCTAACAAAAAAAAATTAATTTTTAATCATTTGCTGGGCAGTAACCGAAATTAGTGGTTAGGTTTAAAATATTTTTTATTTCTATTAGATTTTGATAGGGATAGTTTAACTTAATAAAATTTTCTAACAAAAATAATTAATTTTTAGTCATTTGCTGGGCAGCAACCGAAATTAGTGGTTAGGTTTAAAATATTTTTTATTTCTATTAGATTTTGATAGAGATAGTTTAACTTAATAAAATTTTCTAACAAAAATAATTAATTTTTAGTCATTTGCTGGGCAGCAACCGAAATTAGTGGTTAGGTTTAAAATATTTTTTATTTCTATTAGATTTTGATAGAGATAGTTTAACTTAATAAAATTTTCTAATAAAAAAAATTAATTTTTAATCATTTGCTGGGCAGCAACCGAAATTAGTGGTTAAGGTTAAAATATTTTTTATTTCTATTAGATTTTGATAGAGATAGTTTAACTTAATAAAATTTTCTAACAAAAAAAAATTAATTTTTAATCATTTGCTGGGCAGTAACCGAAATTGGCGGTTAGTTTTAAAATATTTTTTATTTTTATTAGATTTTGATAGGGGTAGTCTAACTTAATAAAATTTTCTAACAAAAATAATTAATTTTTAGTCATTTGCTGGGCAGTAACCGAGATTAGTGGTTAAGGTTAAAATATTTTTTATTTCTATTAGATTTTGATAGAGATAGTTTAACTTAATAAAATTTTCTAACAAAAAAAATTAATTTTTAGTCATTTGCTGGGCAGCAACCGAAATTAGTGGTTAGGTTTAAAATATTTTTTATTTCTATTAGATTTTGATAGAGATAGTTTAACTTAATAAAATTTTCTAACAAAAAAAAATTAATTTTTAGTCATTTGCTGGGCAGCAACCGAAATTAGTGGTTAGGTTTAAAATATTTTTTATTTCTATTAGATTTTGATAGGGGTAGTCTAATTTAATAAAATTTTCTAACAAAAATAATTAATTTTTAGTCATTTGCTGGGCAGTAACCGAGATTAGTGGTTAAGGTTAAAATATTTTTTATTTCTATTAGATTTTGATAGAGATAGTTTAACTTAATAAAATTTTCTAACAAAAAAATTAATTTTTAGTCATTTGCTGGGCAGCAACCGAAATTAGTGGTTAGGTTTAAAATATTTTTTATTTCTATTAGATTTTGATAGAGATAGTTTAACTTAATAAAATTTTCTAACAAAAAAAATTAATTTTTAATCATTTGCTGGGCAGTAACCGAAATTGGTGGTTAGTTTTAAAATATTTTTTATTTTTATTAGATTTTGATAGAGATAGTTTAACTTAATAAAATTTTCTAACAAAAAAAATTAATCTTTAATCATTTGTTGGGCAGCAACCGAAATTAGTGGTTAGGTTTAAAATATTTTTTATTTCTATTAGATTTTGATAGAGATAGTTTAACTTAATAAAATTTTCTAATAAAAAAAATTAATTTTTAATCATTTGCTGGGCAGTAATCGAAATTGGCGGTTAGTTTTAAAATATTTTTTATTTTTATTAGATTTTGATAGGGGTAGTCTAACTTAATAAAATTTTCTAACAAAAATAATTAATTTTTAGTCATTTGCTGGGCAGCAACTGAAATTAGTGGCTAGGTTTAAAATATTTTTTATTTCTATTAGATTTTGATAGAGATAGTTTAACTTAATAAAATTTTCTAACAAAAAAAATTAATTTTTAATCATTTGCTGGGCAGTAATCGAAATTAGTGGTTAGGTTTAAAATATTTTTTATTTCTATTAGATTTTGATAGAGATAGTTTAACTTAATAAAATTTTCTAACAAAAAAAAATTAATTTTTAATCATTTGCTGGGCAGTAACCGAAATTAGTGGTTAGGTTTAAAATATTTTTTATTTCTATTAGATTTTGATAGGGATAGTTTAACTTAATAAAATTTTCTAACAAAAATAATTAATTTTTAGTCATTTGCTGGGCAGCAACCGAAATTAGTGGTTAGGTTTAAAATATTTTTTATTTCTATTAGATTTTGATAGAGATAGTTTAACTTAATAAAATTTTCTAACAAAAATAATTAATTTTTAGTCATTTGCTGGGCAGCAACCGAAATTAGTGGTTAGGTTTAAAATATTTTTTATTTCTATTAGATTTTGATAGAGATAGTTTAACTTAATAAAATTTTCTAACAAAAATAATTAATTTTTAGTCATTTGCTAGGCAGTAACCGAAATTAGTGGCTAGGTTTAAAATATTTTTTATTTCTATTAGATTTTGATAGAGATAGTTTAACTTAATAAAATTTTCTAACAAAAAAAATTAATTTTTAATCATTTGCTGGGCAAAAACCGAAATTAGTGGCTAGGTTTAAAATATTTTTTATTTTTATTAGATTTTGATAGAGATAGTTTAATTTAATAAAATTTTCTAACAAAAATAATTAATTTTTAGTCATTTGCTAGGCAGTAACCGAAATTAGTGGCTAGGTTTAAAATATTTTTTATTTCTATTAGATTTTGATAGAGATAGTTTAACTTAATAAAATTTTTTAACAAAAAAAAAATAATTTTTAGTCATTTGCGGGTATTAATTGGAATTAATGGGTGGATTTAATAATATTTTATTTTATATCAGGATATAGGGGGTATTTTCTTTGTTTAAATTTTAATATAAAAAGAATTAATTTGTTAAACTATTTATAATTAATAAAAAAGAAATAGGATAAAATTTTAATTTGCAATTAAAAAGGGTTTATATATTTAAACTTATCTTATGAATGTAATTGTTTATAATTATTTACTAAATACTTTTTTTATTAATTTATTAAAATTTTAATTAGTGGGTTAATTATATTATAAATGAGTAATAAAATAATTTAATTTTGGTTATAGTATTGATAATTCCTTTTTAATTTTTAATAAATAATAATTTATTAATAGATATAAATTAATTTTTGTAAAATTTTAATTTAAATAATTTAAATTTTTTAATAGTGAATATTATTAATTAAATAGATTTATATATAGAATAAGGTGTAATAAAAATAAATTTTGTGCCAGCAATTGCGGTTAAACAAATTTTGTAAATTAATAAATTTAATTTTAATAAATTTAATTTTAAGGTGATAAAAATAAATATATTTTATGGTGAAATATAAATATTTTAGGTTTTTCATTTTATATAAAATGAAAATTAAATATTAATAGAATAAACTAGGATTAGATACCCTATTATAATTAATTGAAATTTGATAAATTAAATATTAATTGATAAATCAATAAACTTAAGAAATTTGACGGTATTTTTTTATATTCAGAGGAATTTGTCCTATAAGTGATATTACACGATAAGAATAACTTTATTAAAAAATTTATGTATTGTCGTTATATAAAAATTTTTAGAAAATATTTTTATTATTAATATAAATATGTAATTTCAGATCAAAATGTAGTTATAATTAAGAAGAGATGAATTACAATAAAATTTATTTAAATGAATTAATAAATTTAATTTTATTATGAAAGTGGATTTGAAAGTAAATTTAATAAATTAATTAATTTGATATTATATTAAAATATGTACATATTGCCCGTCATTTTCACTTAAAGTGAAACAAGTCGTAACAAAGTAAATTTACTGGAAAGTAAATTTAGAATTTTAAATTTAGTTTATATTTATAAAATATATTATTTACAATAATAGGAATTATTAAAAAAAAATTTAAATCAAATAAATATATTAAATTATTAATTGTTGGGGTTGAAATAAAAAAAAATAGTTTTAAGTTTGTTAATTTTAGTTGATTTTATAAAAAATATTTAATTTATATTTAAGTAATGTAAGTGAATTTTAATTTTATTTAAAAATTTTAAATAAGTATCTAATTTGTTTTTACCTTTTGTATCAGGGTTAATTAAAATTTAATTTATAAATAATTATTTCTCGAATTAATAAGATTTAATTAAATAATTTATTTAATGTGGAATAATTATTAAAAATATTTAATTTGTAAAGAGATTTTATTCGATTATTAAGATATCTAGTTTTTTAATAAATAAATTTAATTTAGATAATTATTTTTATTTTAATTAAATTTTTAATTAAATAGTTATTAAAATTTTTGGGGCTAATCTCAATAATTTTTTTATATTTTATTAATTTTAAATAATGTTAATATTATAAAATTAATAGTATTTATTAACTTAAAAAATGTTATAATTTATTTATGTTAAATAAAAATTTAAATTTTAATTAATATTTTATTAAAATAATTTTTTAAATTAAATTTAAATTTAAATAATGATTAAATTAGTATAAAAATATTAATATTGTTAATTTAATGGGTAAATTAATTGTTAATAATTAGGCAAATTTAATTTAATTATGATTTATTCACCTGTTTAACAAAAACATGGTTTTTTGAATTTAATTTAAAATTTGGCCTGCTCAATGAAGTTTATTTAAATAGCTGCGGTATTTTGACCGTACAAAGGTAGCATAATCAATAGTTTTTTAATTGAAAGCTAGAATGAATGGTTTAATGAGATAAACACTTTTTTACAATTAAAATTTAAAATTTTTTTATTAGTTAAAAAACTAATATTTAGTTAAAAGACGAGAAGACCCTATAGACTTTAATTTTGTAAATAAATAATATAAATTTAATTTTATAATTTTATTTTTTATAAAATTAGGTTGGGGTGATTTTTAAATTAAATTAACTTTAATATAATATTAACATTAATTATTGAATAAATGATCCTTAATTTTAGATCAATAGAATAAATTACCTTAGGGATAACAGTATAATTTTTTTAGAGAGATCATATTGATAAAAAAGATTATAACCTCGATGTTGAATTAAGATAAAATTTAAACGGAAAATTTTAAAATTTTTGGTCTGTTCGACCATTAAAATCTTACATGATTTGAGTTCAGATCGGTGTGAGCCAGATCGGTTTCTATCTTTAATAGTGATGATTTATTTGTACGAAAGGACTTTATATCTTAAACATTTTATATGAGAAGGAATAATTTTGTTAATTTGGCAGAATAGTGCGGTAAATTTAGAATTTACTTAAGTAATTAAGTTACATTTAATAATTAAACAAATTTTTATGTACATATGAGTTTCTATAGGTATGATGACTGTGGTAATTCTTTTAATTTTACTAGCAGTAGCTTTTTTAACTTTAATAGAGCGTAAAGTTTTGAGATATATACAGTTACGTAAGGGCCCCAATAAAGTTGGGTATATCGGGATTTTTCAACCTTTTAGAGATGCTATTAAGCTATTGTCAAAAGAAATAATTATGTTAAAGCAGTTTAATTATCTATATTATATATTGTCCCCAATATTTATATTAATATTAATTTTAATAATATGGATAGTTTATCCTTTTTTAAGGAATATAATTTCTTTAGAGTTAGGGTTTATATATTTAATTTTTTGTTTAAGATTAGGGGGGTATGGTTTATTAATTTCGGGGTGATCTTCTAATTCTTCATATTCAATATTAGGGTCAATCCGGGCTTTATCTCAATCAATTTCTTATGAAGTAAGATTATCTTTAATTTTTATAACTTTAATTATTTTAATTGAAAGATTTAATATAATTATATTAAATATTATTCAAAAAAATGTATGGTTCATCATTTTTATGTTTCCTTTAATATTAATAATATTTATTAGGTTAATAGCTGAGATAAATCGTACTCCTTTTGATTTTTCTGAGGGGGAATCTGAGTTAGTTTCAGGGTTTAATGTAGAGTATATAAGAGGGGGGTTTGTATTAATTTTTTTATCGGAGTATGCTAGAATTTTGTTTATAAGTTTTATCCTAAGTTTAATATTTACTGGGTTAAGGTTAGGAAGATTCATATTTTATTTATTTACAATAATTTTAATTTTTATAATTATTTGGATACGTGGGACATTTCCTCGATTTCGTTATGATTTATTAATGTATTTATGTTGATTAATTATTTTACCATTTATTTTAAATTATATATTTTTTATTATTTTAATTAAAATGATAGTTTAAATAAGTAAGATAATAAAATTTTTAATTTTATGCTATGTTTTCAAGACATATACTTATTCAAGTTCATTATCTATGTTAAAAGTTTATTTCACAATATAAATATAATTCTGTTTATAAAGTAGTAGACAAAATAAGTAGCGCTAAATAATTGTCTTATGACAATAAAGGGTATTTCTACGGGCTGAGCTCCCAATCAAGTTAATATTAGGAAATTATTAACAAAAAATCAAAATATGATTTGATTTATAGGGTAAAATATTATTGAATAATATGTAATATTAATAATAGGTAAAATTAAAAGAATCAAAATAGATAACAGTAAAGCGATTACTCCCCCTATTTTATTAGGGATTGCTCGAAGAATAGTGTATGCAAATAGGAAGTATCATTCAGGTTGAATATGAATAGGAGTGATTATAGGATTTGCTAAAATATAATTTTCTGGGTCTCTTAATATAAATGGAAATTTTAAACATATAAAAATTATTATATAAATTAATAGAAGGAATCCTACAGTATCTTTGAGTGTAAAATAATTATGAAAATTAATTATAAATAATTTTCTATTAACTCCTAAAGGGTTATTAGATCCATATTCATGGATAAAAAATAAATGGATAATTACTATGGCTAGGATAACGAATGGTAAAAAGAAATGTAACCTAAAAAAACGATTTAAGGTTGGGTTATTAACTGAAAATCCCCCCCAAATTCATTCTACAGTTATTTGCCCAATATAGGGAATTGTTGAGATTAAGTTTGTGATTACAGTGGCTCCCCAAAAAGATATTTGGCCTCAGGGTAATACATAGCCTATAAAGGCAGTTGCTATTGTAATTATAAAAATTATTACTCCTATAGTTCAAACTGTAATAAGTTTATATGAGGTATAATAAATTCCTCGTCCAATATGAATATATATACATAAAAAAAAAAATGAGGCTCCATTTATATGAATTAGTTGGTAAAATCATCCTTTGTTAACATCTTGAATAATATGGATTATTCTGTTAAAAGCCATGTTAATATTGGCACAATAATGTATTGATAATATGATTCCTGTGATAATTTGAATAATTAAACATAGACCTAGTAAGGATCCAAAATTTCATCAAATATTAATATTAATTGGGGTAGGTAAAAAAATTAGGGAATTATTTAAGATTTTTAATAATTTAATTTTTTTAAAAATAGATTTATTCATAAAAATATATTTGTCGTAAAGGTCTTTTTAATTTATAACAAATATTTATAATTACAATTAGTGAAAAATAAAGGTATAGTATAAGGAATGTTAATGTAAATTTATTAAAGTTAAAAAGTTCATTTAATTTAATTTCATTATATTCTTCAAAGGTATTAAAATTTAAATTTCATAATTCTTGATTATTTAAATTTGTCTTATTAAATATTAATATTAATACAATAAATAATATTATTATAGGAAATTTTATTAAATTTAATATAATATTATTATAATTAATTTTAAATAAGTTATTGTTAGTTAATCTTGTAATATATATAAATATAATTATTAGCCCTCCAATTATTATTAAAGGGAAAATAAATATTATTCAAGATTTGAATAGAATATTTATTTTTAATGAAATTAAAAAAATTACAAAAATTAAAATCGTTAAAAATTTTATGGGGTGGAAATTATAAAATTTTATTGGGATTATTAATATAATAATAAGACAAAAATTTAATAGTAATGGGATATTGATAATAATTAATATTATAGAGTCGTAAATTCATGGGAGAGTAGATTTTATCATCAAAAAATAGTTTAATAAAATATTAATTTTGGAGATTAATGATATATAATAAGTTATATTTTTTTGAAGCTTTAAAATATTATTTAATTTTAATTTACAAAATTAATGTTTTGTTTAAACTATAAAGCTTATTGATAATATAAGTGTATTTGTTTATATATATATATTCATGTTAGTTTCTTTTATATTATTTTATTTTTTTAAACATTTGTTATTAATTTTAATTAGGCTGGAATTTGTAATAACTATTATTTCATATTTAATATACAGTATGCTAGTTTTAGGAGAGGTGAATTTTATTTATATAATTTATTTTTTTGTAATGATAGTTTGTGAGGGGGTTTTAGGGTTGTCTTTAATTGTGGTAATTATTCGATTATACGGGAATGATAATTTAAATTCATTAAATTTAATTAAATGGTAGTAGTAATATTTAGCTTAATTTTTATAATTTTTAATAATATTAATAAAAATTTTAAAATAATATATTTTCAAAGTATTATATTTGTTTATGTAATATTTTTATTTATTAGATACCCATTGAATAGATTAATTTTATTTATAAATTTATATTATAGTTTAGGGGTAGATTTTTATTCATGAGGTTTGATTATGTTAAGTTTGTGGATTGTTACAATAATAATTATGACTAGTGAAAAATTTATTTATCAAGGTAAATATTACATAGGCTTAATTTATTTGATTTTGATTTTTTTATTTATAAGATTTTATTCTATAAATATTATATGATTTTATATTTATTTTGAATCTAGGTTAATTCCTGTATTTTTATTAATTTTAGGGTGGGGGTATCAGATTAATCGAATTCAAGCTGGGTTGTATATAATATTATATACATTATTTGGTTCAATACCTTTATTATTAATAATTTTTAGTTGGTATAAAATAAATTTTTCTTTAGACATAAATATTTGGTATAGTAATTATGTATCTTTTTATACTTATTTAATAATAATTATAGGATTTTTAATTAAAATACCAATATATTTTTTACATTTATGGTTACCGAAAGCTCATGTAGAAGCTCCTGTGATAGGTTCTATGGTTTTAGCCGGTGTGATATTAAAATTAGGGAGATACGGCTTATTGCGAGTTATATTAATATTGAGAATGAATTATTTGTATAATAAATTTTTTATTGTTTTGGGGGTGTTAGGAGGACTTTATTCTAGATTTATTTGTTTAAATCAAGTAGATATAAAAATTTTAGTTGCGTATTCGTCTGTAGTTCATATAAGTTTATTAATAGCAGGTTTATTCACTATAATAAATTTTGGATTTTTAGGGGGCTATTTGATGATAATTAGCCATGGGTTATGTTCCTCTGGGTTATTTTATTTAGTGAATATTAATTATGAGCGATTAATATCTCGAAGGTTGTATATTAATAAGGGTATAATTAATTATTTACCTTCCCTTAGATTAATATGGTTTTTATTAATTTCTTCAAATTTATCCTTCCCCCCCTCTTTAAATTTATTTTCTGAAATTTTTTTAGTTATTTCAATTATTGAGTGGATGGAAAATATATGGGTATTAATAATTTTTTTGATATTTTTTAGAGCTTTGTATTCCTTATACTTATATTCATTTAGACAACAGGGGAAATTTATTAAAGTAAGATTTTTTATGGGGGTAAAATTGAACGAATTTATAATTTTATTATTGCATTGGGTTCCATTGAATGTTATATTTATTATAATTAATATTTTTTTATAATTTTAATAGTTTAAGTTTAAAACATTGATTTGTGGAGTCAAAATTATATAAAATATTTAAAATTATTATTTTTTATTTATATATTTATTTTATGTTTAATTTTATATTATTTAGGGCAATTATTTCTTTATTTTTTTTAATGAATAAATTGATATTTTTAATAGAGTGAGAGATTATTAAAATTTTATCTGTTAGGATTGAGTATATTATTTTTTTTGACTGAATTAATTTGATATTTATTAGGCTAGTTTTAATTATTTCTATAAGGGTAATTTTATATAGAGTTGAATATATAGCTGAGGATAAAAATTTGGGTCGATTTCTTGGGTTAGTTTTATTATTTGTAGTTTCGATAATTTTTATAATTATTAGCCCTAATATAATTAGAATTTTATTAGGTTGGGATGGGTTGGGGTTAGTTTCTTACTGTTTAGTGATTTATTATCAAAATGAATCTAGGTTTAATTCGGGGATAGTTACTGTTCTTTTAAATCGGATCGGGGATATTTTTATTTTAATATCAATTGGGTTATTTATAATTATAGGGTCGTGAAATTTTATATTTTTTAATAGAGTTAATAGTTTAATTATAATAATAATTATTTTGATTTCTTTTACAAAGAGAGCTCAAATTCCTTTTTCATCTTGGTTGCCTAAGGCTATGGCTGCTCCAACTCCTGTTTCTTCTTTAGTTCATTCGTCAACTTTAGTTACTGCAGGGGTGTATATTTTAATTCGGTTTAATTATTTAATTAATAGAAATTATAAATTAATAAATTTTATTATATACATATCTTTATTAACTATATTTATAGCGGGGATGGTTGCAAGGATTGAGTTTGATTTAAAAAAGATTATTGCCCTATCTA
Organism: Ophion ventricosus; assembly: GCA_963932345.1. Lineage (NCBI taxonomy): Eukaryota > Metazoa > Arthropoda > Insecta > Hymenoptera > Ichneumonidae > Ophion > Ophion ventricosus. Next base: position 26,830 of record OZ010727.1, read on the forward strand.
CTTTGAGGCAGTTAGGTGTTATAATATTTAGTTTATCCATTAATATAAGAAATGTTTCATTTTTTCATTTAATGACTCATGCTTTATTTAAGTCAATATTATTTATATGCGCGGGTATTATCATCCACAATATAATTTTAAATCAGGATATCCGATTTATTAGAATAATTTTTTTTAATATGCCAATAGTTAGAATAATTTTTAATTGTTCATCTTTTTCGTTAATAGGCTTGCCCTTTTTATCAGGATTTTTTTCAAAAGATAAAATTTTAGATTTATATTTGATAGGGTATTTAAATCCATTAATATTTTTAATTTTATTTATGTCAATAGGGTTAACTAGCGGGTATTCTATGCGATTAATTTATTATTCTTTTATTAAGTTTCCTGTGATAAATATTTATTTTAAATTTAATAGGTTTATAAGGATGATAGTTTATTCTATATTAATTTTATTTATGTATACAATTTTTATAGGGTTTATTTTAAGATGGTTAATTTTTTCAATAAAAAGGGTAATTTTTTTAAAAATTGAATTGAAATTAATAATTTTTATTTTTATAATCAGAGGGATTTTGGCGAGATTGGCGTTATCAAAAAATTTTATAAACATTTTTATATTAATTAATTTGATTAATTATATTAATATATATTATTATATATGGTTTTTGTCTTTATTATATAAATTCGAAGTTATAAAAAAAATATTATTTTTTAATAATTTTAATTATTATTTAGAGAGGGGGTGGAATGATTATTTATTTGGGTCAAATTTAATTAGGTATTTTATATTTATATATAAATATGATTTTATAGACAAAATTATTATGTATGTAATAATTATAATTTATTATTTTATTTTAATTTTGTTATATTTATAA